>JAQYXR010000536.1:0-77583 GCA_030545055.2 Neoaliturus tenellus | reverse complement strand
CCCCATGTCGGACTATCCAAAATGATAGTCCCCATGCCGGACTATCCAAAACGATAGTCCCCTTGCCGGACTATCTAAAACGATAGTCCCCATGCCGGACTATCTAAAACGATAGTCCCCATGCCGGACTATCCAAAACGATAGTCCCCATGCCGGACTAACCAAAACGATAGTCCCCATGCCGGACTATCCAAAACGATAGTCAACATGCCGGACTATCCAAAGCGATAATCCTTATGCCGGACTATCCAAAACGATAGTCCCCATGCCGGACTATCCAAAACGATAGTCCCCATGCCGGACTATCAAAACGATAGTCCCCATGCTGGACTATCCAAAACGATAGTCAACATGCTGGACTATCCAAAACGATAGTCCTTATGCCGGACTATCCACAACGATAGTCCCAATGCCGGACTATCCAAAACGATAGTCCCCATGCCGGACTATCCAAAACGATAGTCCCCATGCCGGACTATCCAAAACGATAGTCCCCATGCCGGACTATCCAAAACGATAGTCCCCATGCCGGACTATCCAAAACGATAGTCCCCAAGCAGGACTATCCAAAACGATAGTCCCAATGCCGGACTATCCAAAACGATAGTCCCCATGCCGGACTATCCAAAACGATAGTCCCCATGCCGGACTATCCAAAACGATAGTCCCCATGCCGGACTATCCAAAACGATAGTCCCCATGCCGGACTATCCAAAACGATAGTCCCCATTCCGGACTATCTAAAACGATAGTCCCTATGCCGGACTATCCAAAACGATAGTCCGCCTGCCGGACTATCCAAAACGATAGTCCCCACGCCGGACTATCCAAAACGATAGTCCCCACGCCGGACTATCCAAAACGATAGTCAACATGCCGGACTATCCAAAACCATAGTCTCCATGCCGGACTATCCAAAAGATAGCCCCTATGCCGGACTATCCAAAACGATAGTCCCCATGCCGGACTATCCAAAACGATAGTCCCCATTTCGGACTATTTAAAACGATAGTCCCCATGCCGGACTATCCAAAACGATAGTACTTATGCCGGACTATCCAAAACGATAGTCCCCATGCCGGATTATCCAAAACGATATTCCCCATGCCGGATTATCCAAAACGATATTCCCCATGCCGGACTATCCAAAACGATAGTCCCCATGCCGGATTATCCAAAACGATAGTCCCCATGCCGGACTATCCAAAACGATAGTCCCCATGCCGGACTATCCAAAACGATAGTCCCCATGCCGGACTATCCAAAACGATAGTCCCCATGCTGGACTATCCAAAACGATAGTCAACATGCTGGTCTATCCAAAACGATAGTCCTTATGCCGGACTATCCACAACGATAGTCCCAATGCGGGACTATCCAAAACGATCGTCCCCATGTCGGACTATCCAAAACGATCGTCCCCATGTCGGACTATCAAAAACGATAGTCCACATGCCGGACTATCTTAAACGATAGTCCCCATGCCAGACTATCAAACAAGATAGTCCCCGTGCCGGACTATCCAAAACGATAGTCCCCATGCCGGACTATCCAAAATGATAGTCCCCATGCCAGACTATCTAAAACGATAGTCCCCATGCCGGACTATCCAAAACGATAGTCCTTATGCCGGACTATCCAAAACGATAGTCCCAATGCTGGACTATCCAAAACCATAGTCCATATGTCGGACTATCCAAAACGATAGTCCCCATGCCGGACTATCCAAAACGATAGTCCCCATGCCGGACTATCCAAAACGATAGTCCCCATGATGGACTATCTAAAACGATAGTCCCCATGCCGGACTATCTAAAACGATAGTCCCCATGTCGGACTATCCAAAACGATAGTCCCCATGCCGGACTATCTAAAACGATAGTCCCCATGCCGGACTATCCAAAACGATAGTCCCAATGCGGGACTATCCAAAACGATCGTCCCCCATGTCGGACTATCAAAAACGATAGTCCACATGCCGGACTATCTTAAGCGATAGTCCCCATGCCAGACTATCAAACAAGATAGTCCCCGTGCCGGACTATCCAAAACGATAGTCCCCATGCCGGACTATCCAAAACGATAGTCCCCATGCCGGACTATCCAAAACGATAGTCCCAATGCCGGACTATCCAAAACGATAGTCCCCATGCCGGACTATCTAAAACGATAGTCCCCATGCGGACTATCCAAACCGATAGTCCCCATGCCGGACTATCCAAACCGATAGTCCCAATGCTGGACTATCCAAAACTATAGTCCCCATGCCGGGATATCCAAAACGATAGTCCCCATGCCGGACTCTCCAAAACGATAGTCCCCATACCGGACTATCCAAAACGATAGTCCCCACGCCGGACTATCCAAAACGATAGCCCCTATGCCGGACTATCCAAAACGATAGTCCCCATGCCGGACTATCCAAAACGATAGTCAAAATGCCGGACTATCCAAAACGATAGTCCCCATGCCAGACTATCCAAAAAGATAGTCCCATGCCGGACTATCCAAAACGATAGTCCCCATGCCGGACTATCCAAAACGATAGTCCCCATGCCGGACTATCCAAAACGATAGTCCCCATGCAGGACTATCCAAAACGATAGTCCCCATGCCTGACTATCCAAAACGATAGTCCCCATGCAGGACTATCCAAAACGATAGTCCTTGTGCCGGACTATCCAAAACGATAGTCCCCATGACGGACTATCCAAAACGATAGTCCCCATGCCGGACTATCCAAAACGATAGTCCACATGCCGAAATATCCAAAACGATAGTCCCCATGCCGGACTATCCAAAACGAGAGTCCGTATGCCGGACTATCCAAAACGATAGTCCCCATGCCGGACTATCCAAAACGAGAGTCCGTATGCCGGACTATCAAAACGATAGTCCCCATGCCGGACTATCCAAAACGATAGTCCCCATGCCGGACTATCCAAAACGATAGTCCCAATGCCGGACTATCCAAAACGATAGTCCCCATGCGGACTATCTAAAACGATAGTCCCCATGTCGGACTATTCAAAACGATAGTCCCCATGCCGGACTATCCAAACCGATATTCCCCATGCCGGACTATCCAAAACGATAGTCCCCATGCCGGGATATCCAAAACGATAGTCCCCATGCCGGACTCTCCAAAACGATAGTCCCTATGCCGGACTATCCAAAACGATAGTCCCAACGCAGGACTATCCAAAACGATAGTCCCAATGCAGGACTATCCAAAACGATAGTCCCCATGCGGACTATCCAAAACGATAGTCCCCATGTTGGACTATCCAAAATGATAGTCCCCATGCCGGACTATCCAAAACGATAGTCCCCTTGCCGGACTATCTAAAACGATAGTCCCCATGCCGGACTATCTAAAACGATAGTCCCCATGCCGGACTATCCAAAACGATAGTCCCCATGCCGGACTAACCAAAACGATAGTCCCCATGCCGGACTATCCAAAACGATAGTCAACATGCCGGACTATCCAAAGCGATAATCCTTATGCCGGACTATCCAAAACGATAGTCCCCATGCCGGACTATCCAAAACGATAGTCCCCATGCCGGACTATCCAAAACGATAGTCCCCATGCTGGACTATCCAAAACGATAGTCAACATGCTGGACTATCCAAAACGATAGTCCTTATGCCGGACTATCCACAACGATAGTCCCAATGCCGGACTATCCAAAACGATAGTCCCCATGCCGGACTATCCAAAACGATAGTCCCCATGCCGGACTATCCAAAACGATAGTCCCCATGCCGGACTATCCAAAACGATAGTCCCCATGCCGGACTATCCAAAACGATAGTCCCCAAGCAGGACTATCCAAAACGATAGTCCCAATGCCGGACTATCCAAAACGATAGTCCCCATGCCGGACTATCCAAAACGATAGTCCCCATGCCGGACTATCCAAAACGATAGTCCCCATGCCGGACTATCCAAAACGATAGTCCCCATGCCGGACTATCCAAAACGATAGTCCCCATTCCGGACTATCTAAAACGATAGTCCCTATGCCGGACTATCCAAAACGATAGTCCGCCTGCCGGACTATCCAAAACGATAGTCCCCACGCCGGACTATCCAAAACGATAGTCCCCACGCCGGACTATCCAAAACGATAGTCAACATGCCGGACTATCCAAAACCATAGTCTCCATGCCGGACTATCCAAAAGATAGCCCCTATGCCGGACTATCCAAAACGATAGTCCCCATGCCGGACTATCCAAAACGATAGTCCCCATTTCGGACTATTTAAAACGATAGTCCCCATGCCGGACTATCCAAAACGATAGTACTTATGCCGGACTATCCAAAACGATAGTCCCCATGCCGGATTATCCAAAACGATATTCCCCATGCCGGATTATCCAAAACGATATTCCCCATGCCGGACTATCCAAAACGATAGTCCCCATGCCGGATTATCCAAAACGATAGTCCCCATGCCGGACTATCCAAAACGATAGTCCCCATGCCGGACTATCCAAAACGATAGTCCCCATGCCGGACTATCCAAAACGATAGTCCCCATGCTGGACTATCCAAAACGATAGTCAACATGCTGGTCTATCCAAAACGATAGTCCTTATGCCGGACTATCCACAACGATAGTCCCAATGCGGGACTATCCAAAACGATCGTCCCCATGTCGGACTATCCAAAACGATCGTCCCCATGTCGGACTATCAAAAACGATAGTCCACATGCCGGACTATCTTAAACGATAGTCCCCATGCCAGACTATCAAACAAGATAGTCCCCGTGCCGGACTATCCAAAACGATAGTCCCCATGCCGGACTATCCAAAATGATAGTCCCATGCCAGACTATCCAAAACGATAGTCCCCATGCCGGACTATCCAAAACGATAGTCCTTATGCCGGACTATCCAAAACGATAGTCCCAATGCTGGACTATCCAAAACCATAGTCCATATGTCGGACTATCCAAAACGATAGTCCCCATGCCGGACTATCCAAAACGATAGTCCCCATGCCGGACTATCCAAAACGATAGTCCCCATGATGGACTATCTAAAACGATAGTCCCCATGCCGGACTATCTAAAACGATAGTCCCCATGTCGGACTATCCAAAACGATAGTCCCCATGCCGGACTATCTAAAACGATAGTCCCCATGCCGGACTATCCAAAACGATAGTCCCAATGCCGGACGATCCAAAACGATAGTCCCAATGCCGGACTATCCAAAACGATAGTCCCCATTTCGGACTACCCAAAACGATAGTCCCCATGCCGGACTATCCAAAACGATAGTCCCCATGCCGGACTATCCAAAACGATAGTCCCAATGCCGGACAATCCAAAACGATAGTCCCTATGTCGGACTATCCAAAACGATAGTCCCAATGCCGGACTATCCAAAACGATAGTCCCCATGCCAGACTATCCAAAAAGATAGTCCCCATGCCGGACTATCCAAAACGATAGTCCCCATGCCAGACTATACAAAACGATAGTCCCCATGCCGGACTATCCAAAACGATAGTCCACATGCCGGACTATCCAAAACGATAGTACTCATGCCGGACTATCCAAAACGATAGTCCCCATGCCAGATTATCCAAAACGATAGTCCCCATGCCGGACAATCCAAAACGATAGTTCCAATGCCGGACTATCCAAAACGATAGTCTTCATGCCGGACTATCCAAAACGATAGTCCCAATGCCGGACTATCCAAAACGATAGTCCCCATGCCGGACTATCTAAAACGATAGTCCCCATGCCGGACTATCCGAACTGATAGTCCCCATGCCGGACTATCCAAAACGATAGTCCCCATGCCGGGATATCCAAAACGATAGTCCCCATGCCGGACTCTCCAAAACGATAGTCCCTATGCCGGACTATCCAAAACGATAGTCCCAACGCAGGACTATCCAAAACGATAGTCCCAATGCAGGACTATCCAAAACGATAGTCCCCATGTCGGACTATCCAAAACGATAGTCCCCATGTCGGACTATCCAAAATGATAGTCCCCATGCCGGACTATCCAAAACGATAGTCCCCTTGCCAGACTATCTAAAACGAAAGTCCCCATGCCGAACTATCCAAAACGATAGTCCCCATGCCGGACTATCCAAAACGATAGTCCCCATGCCGGACTATCCAAAGCGATAATCCCCCTGCCGGACTATCCTAAACGATAGTCCCATGCCGGACTATCCAAAAAGATAGTCCCCATGCCGGACTATCTAAAACGATAGTCCCTATGCCGGACTATCCAAAACGATAGTCCGCCTGCCGGACTATCCAAAACGATAGTCCCCATGCCGGACTATCCAAAACGATAGTCAACATGCCGGACTATCCAAAACGATAGTCTCCATGCCGGACTATCCAAAAGATAGCCCCTATGCCGGACTATCCAAAACGATAGTCCCCATGCCGGACTATCCAAAACGATAGTCCCCATTTCGGACTATTTAAAACGATAGTCCCCATGCCGGACTATCCAAAACGATTGTACTTATGCCGGACTATCCAAAACGATAGTCCCCATGCCGGATTATCCAAAACGATATTCCCCATGCCGGACTATCCAAAACGATAGTCCCCATGCCGGATTATCCAAAACGATAGTCCCCATGCCGGACTATCCAAAACGATAGTCCCCATGCCGGACTATCCAAAACGATAGTCCCAATGCTGGACTATCCAAAACGATAGTCAACATGCTGGTCTATCCAAAACGATAGTCCTTATGCCGGACTATCCACAACAATAAGTCCCAATGCGGGACTATCCAAAACGATCGTCCCCATGTCGGACTATCAAAAACGATAGTCCACATGCCGGACTATCTTAAGCGATAGTCCCCATGCCAGACTATCAAACAAGATAGTCCCCGTGCCGGACTATCCAAAACGATAGTCCCCATGCCGGACTATCTAAAATGATAGTCCCCATGCCGGACTATCCAAAACGATAGTCCCCATGCCGGACTATCCAAAACGATAGTCCCAATGCCGGACTATCCAAAACCATAGTCCATATGTCGGACTATCCAAAACGATAGTCCCCATGCCGGACTATCCAAAACGATAGTCCCCATGCCGGACTATCCAAAACGATAGTCCCCATGATGGACTATCTAAAACGATAGTCCCCATGCCGGACTATCCAAAACGATAGTCCCCATGTCGGACTATCCAAAACGATAGTCCCCATGCCGTTCTATCTAAAACGATAGTCCCCATGCCGGACTATCCAAAACGATAGTCCCAATGCCGGACGATCCAAAACGATAGTCCCAATGCCGGACTATCCAAAACGATAGTCCCCATTTCGGACTACCCAAAACGATAGTCCCCATTTCGGACTACCCAAAACGATAGTCCCCATGGCGGACTATCCAAAACGATAGTCCCAATGCCGGACTATCCAAAACGATAGTCCCTATGTCGGACTATCCAAAACGATAGTCCCCATGTCGGACTATCCAAAACGATAGTACTCATGCCGGACTATCCAAAACGATAGTCCCCATGCCAGACTATCCAAAACGATAGTCCCCATGCCGGACAATCCAAAACGATAGTTCCAATTGCGGACTATCCAAAACGATAGTCTACATGCCGGACTATCCAAAACGATAGTCCCCATACCGGACTATCCAAAACGATAGTTCCATGCCGGACTATCCAAAACGATAGTCCCCATGCCGGACCATCCATAAACGATAGTCCCAATGCCGGACTATCCAAAACGATAGTCCCCACGCCGGACTATCCAAAACGATAGCCCCTATGCCGGACTATCCAAAACGATAGTCCCCATGCCGGACTATCTAAAACGATAGTCCCCATGCCGGATTATCCAAAACGATAGTCCCCATGCCGGACTATCCAAAACGATAGTCCCCATGCCGGACTATCCAAAACGATAGTCCCCCTGTTTGACTATCCAAAACGATAGTCCCCCTGTCGGACTATCCAAAGAGATAGTCCCCATGCCGGACTATCTAAAACGATAGTCCCCATGCCGGACTATCCAAAACGATAGTCCCAATGCCGGACTATCCAAAACGATAGTCCCCATGCCAGACTATCCAAAAAGATAGTCCCCATGCCGGACTATCCAAAACGATACTCCCCATGCCAGACTATACAAAACGATAGTCCCCATGCCGGACTATCCAAAACGATAGTCCACATGCCGGACTATCCAAAACGATAGTCCCCCTGTTTGACTATCCAAAACGATAGTCCCCATGCCGGACTATCCAAAACGGTAGTCCCAATGCCGGACTATCCAAAACGATAGTCCCCATGCCAGACTATCCGAAAAGATAGTCCCCATAACGGACTATCCAAAACGATAGTCCCCATGCCGGACTATCCAAAACGATAGTCCCCATGCCAGACTATCCAAAACGATAGTCCCAATGCTGGACTATCCAAAACTATAGTCCCCATGCCGGGATATCCAAAACGATAGTCCCCATGCCGGACTCTCCAAAACGATAGTCCCCATACCGGACTATCCAAAACGATAGTCCCCACGCCGGACTATCCAAAACGATAGCTTCTATGCCGGACTATCCAAAACGATAGTCCCCATGCCGGACTATCCAAAACGATAGTCCCCATGCCGGATTATCCAAAACGATAGTCCCCATGCCGGACTATCCAAAACGATAGTCCCCCTGTTTGACTATCCAAAACGATAGTCCCCCTGTCGGACTATCCAAAGAGATAGTCCCCATGCCGGACTATCCAAAACGATAGTCCCCATGCCGGACTATCCAAAACGATAGTCCCAATGCCGGACTATCCAAAACGATAGTCCCCATGCCAGACTATCCAAAAAGATAGTCCCATGCCGGACTATCCAAAACGATAGTCCCCATGCCGGACTATCCAAAACGATAGTCCCCATGCCGGACTATCCAAAGCGATAGTCCCCATGCAGGACTATTTAAAACGATAGTCCCCATGCCTGACTATCCAAAACGATAGTCCCCATGCAGGACTATCCAAAACGATAGTCCTTGTGCCGGACTATCCAAAACGATAGTCCCCATGACGGACTATCCAAAACGATAGACCCCATGCCGGACTATCCAAAACGATAGTCCACATGCCGGACTATCCAAAACGATAGTCCCCATGCCGGACTATCCAAAACGAGAATCCGTATGCCGGACTATCCAAAACGATAGTCCCCATGCCGGACTATCCAAAACGAGAGTCCGTATGCCGGACTATCCAAAACGATAGTCCCCATGCCGGACTATCCAAAACGATAGTCCCCATGCCGGACTATCCAAAACGATAGTCCCAATGCCGGACTATCCAAAACGATAGTCCCCATGCCGGACTATCTAAAACGATAGTCCCCATGTCGGACTATTCAAAACGATAGTCCCCATGCCGGACTATCCAAACCGATAGTCCCCATGCCGGACTATCCAAAACGATAGTCCCCCTGTTTGACTATCCAAAACGATAGTCCCCCTGTCGGACTATCCAAAGAGATAGTCCCCATGCCGGACTATCCAAAACGATAGTCCCCATGCCGGACTATCCAAAACGATAGTCCTTGTGCCGGACTATCCAAAACGATAGTCCCCATGACGGACTATCCAAAACGATAGTCCCCATGCCGGACTATCCAAAACGATAGTCCCCATGCCGGACTATCCAAAACGATAGTCCCCATGCCGGACTATCCAAAACGAGAATCCGTATGCCGGACTATCCAAAACGATAGTCCCCATGCCGGACTATCCAAAACGAGAGTCCGTATGCCGGACTATCCAAAACGATAGTCCCCATGCCGGACTATCCAAAACGATAGTCCCCATGCCGGACTATCCAAAACGATAGTCCCAATGCCGGACCATCCAAAACGATAGTCCCCATGCCGGACTATCTAAAACGATAGTCCCCATGTCGGACTATTCAAAACGATAGTCCCCATGCCGGACTATCCAAACCGATAGTCCCCATGCCGGACTATCCAAAACGATAGTCCCCCTGTTTGACTATCCAAAACGATAGTCCCCCTGTCGGACTATCCAAAGAGATAGTCCCCATGCCGGACTATCCAAAACGATAGTCCCCATGCCGGACTATCCAAAACGATAGTCCCCATGCAGGACTATCCAAAACGATAGTCCTTGTGCCGGAATATCCAAAACGATAGTCCCCATGCCGGACTATCCAAAACGATAGTCCCCATGCCGGACTATCCAAAACGATAGTCCACATGCCGGACTATCCAAAACGATAGTCCCCATGCCGGACTATCCAAAACGAGAGTCCGTATGCCGGACTATCTAAAACGATAGTCCCCATGCCGGACTTTTCAAAACGAGAGTCCGTATGCCGGACTATCCAAAACGATAGTCCCCATGCCGGACTATCCAAAACGATAGTCCCCATGCCGGACTATCCAAAACGATAGTCCCAATGCCGGACTATCCAAAACGATAGTCCCCATGCCGGACTATCTAAAACGATAGTCCCCATGCCGGACTATCCAAACCGATAGTCCCCATGCCGGACTATCCAAACCGATAGTCCCAATGCTGGACTATCCAAAACTATAGTCCCCATGCCGGACTATCCAAAACGATAGTCCCCACGCCGGACTATCCAAAACGATAGCTTCTATGCCGGACTATCCAAAACGATAGTCCCCATGCCGGACTATCCAAAACGATAGTCCCCATGCCGGATTATCCAAAACGATAGTCCCCATGCCGGACTATCCAAAACGATAGTCCCCCTGTTTGACTATCCAAAACGATAGTCCCCCTGTCGGACTATCCAAAGAGATAGTCCCCATGCCGGACTATCCAAAACGATAGTCCCCATGCCGGACTATCCAAAACGATAGTCCCAATGCCGGACTATCCAAAACGATAGTCCCCATGCCAGACTATCCAAAAAGATAGTCCCATGCCGGACTATCCAAAACGATAGTCCCCATGCCGGACTATCCAAAACGATAGTCCCCATGCCGGACTATCCAAAGCGATAGTCCCCATGCAGGACTATTTAAAACGATAGTCCCCATGCCTGACTATCCAAAACGATAGTCCCCATGCAGGACTATCCAAAACGATAGTCCTTGTGCCGGACTATCCAAAACGATAGTCCCCATGACGGACTATCCAAAACGATAGACCCCATGCCGGACTATCCAAAACGATAGTCCACATGCCGGACTATCCAAAACGATAGTCCCCATGCCGGACTATCCAAAACGAGAATCCGTATGCCGGACTATCCAAAACGATAGTCCCCATGCCGACTATCCAAAACGAGAGTCCGTATGCCGGACTATCCAAAACGATAGTCCCCATGCCGGACTATCCAAAACGATAGTCCCCATGCCGGACTATCCAAAACGATAGTCCCAATGCCGGACTATCCAAAACGATAGTCCCCATGCCGGACTATCTAAAACGATAGTCCCCATGTCGGACTATTCAAAACGATAGTCCCCATGCCGGACTATCCAAACCGATAGTCCCCATGCCGGACTATCCAAAACGATAGTCCCCCTGTTTGACTATCCAAAACGATAGTCCCCCTGTCGGACTATCCAAAGAGATAGTCCCCATGCCGGACTATCCAAAACGATAGTCCCCATGCCGGACTATCCAAAACGATAGTCCTTGTGCCGGACTATCCAAAACGATAGTCCCCATGACGGACTATCCAAAACGATAGTCCCCATGCCGGACTATCCAAAACGATAGTCCCCATGCCGGACTATCCAAAACGATAGTCCCCATGCCGGACTATCCAAAACGAGAATCCGTATGCCGGACTATCCAAAACGATAGTCCCCATGCCGGACTATCCAAAACGAGAGTCCGTATGCCGGACTATCCAAAACGATAGTCCCCATGCCGGACTATCCAAAACGATAGTCCCCATGCCGGACTATCCAAAACGATAGTCCCAATGCCGGACCATCCAAAACGATAGTCCCCATGCCGGACTATCTAAAACGATAGTCCCCATGTCGGACTATTCAAAACGATAGTCCCCATGCCGGACTATCCAAACCGATAGTCCCCATGCCGGACTATCCAAAACGATAGTCCCCCTGTTTGACTATCCAAAACGATAGTCCCCCTGTCGGACTATCCAAAGAGATAGTCCCCATGCCGGACTATCCAAAACGATAGTCCCCATGCCGGACTATCCAAAACGATAGTCCCCATGCAGGACTATCCAAAACGATAGTCCTTGTGCCGGAATATCCAAAACGATAGTCCCCATGCCGGACTATCCAAAACGATAGTCCCCATGCCGGACTATCCAAAACGATAGTCCACATGCCGGACTATCCAAAACGATAGTCCCCATGCCGGACTATCCAAAACGAGAGTCCGTATGCCGGACTATCTAAAACGATAGTCCCCATGCCGGACTTTTCAAAACGAGAGTCCGTATGCCGGACTATCCAAAACGATAGTCCCCATGCCGGACTATCCAAAACGATAGTCCCCATGCCGGACTATCCAAAACGATAGTCCCAATGCCGGACTATCCAAAACGATAGTCCCCATGCCGGACTATCTAAAACGATAGTCCCCATGCCGGACTATCCAAACCGATAGTCCCCATGCCGGACTATCCAAACCGATAGTCCCAATGCTGGACTATCCAAAACTATAGTCCCCATGCCGGACTATCCAAAACGATAGTCCCCACGCCGGACTATCCAAAACGATAGCTTCTATGCCGGACTATCCAAAACGATAGTCCCCATGCCGGACTATCCAAAACGATAGTCCCCATGCCGGATTATCCAAAACGATAGTCCCCATGCCGGACTATCCAAAACGATAGTCCCCCTGTTTGACTATCCAAAACGATAGTCCCCCTGTCGGACTATCCAAAGAGATAGTCCCCATGCCGGACTATCCAAAAACGATAGTCCCCATGCCGGACTATCCAAAACGATAGTCCCAATGCCGGACTATCCAAAACGATAGTCCCCATGCCAGACTATCCAAAAAGATAGTCCCATGCCGGACTATCCAAAACGATAGTCCCCATGCCGGACTATCCAAAACGATAGTCCCCATGCCGGACTATCCAAAGCGATAGTCCCCATGCAGGACTATTTAAAACGATAGTCCCCATGCCTGACTATCCAAAACGATAGTCCCCATGCAGGACTATCCAAAACGATAGTCCTTGTGCCGGACTATCCAAAACGATAGTCCCCATGACGGACTATCCAAAACGATAGACCCCATGCCGGACTATCCAAAACGATAGTCCACATGCCGGACTATCCAAAACGATAGTCCCCATGCCGGACTATCCAAAACGAGAATCCGTATGCCGGACTATCCAAAACGATAGTCCCCATGCCGACTATCCAAAACGAGAGTCCGTATGCCGGACTATCCAAAACGATAGTCCCCATGCCGGACTATCCAAAACGATAGTCCCCATGCCGGACTATCCAAAACGATAGTCCCAATGCCGGACTATCCAAAACGATAGTCCCCATGCCGGACTATCTAAAACGATAGTCCCCATGTCGGACTATTCAAAACGATAGTCCCCATGCCGGACTATCCAAACCGATAGTCCCCATGCCGGACTATCCAAAACGATAGTCCCCCTGTTTGACTATCCAAAACGATAGTCCCCCTGTCGGACTATCCAAAGAGATAGTCCCCATGCCGGACTATCCAAAACGATAGTCCCCATGCCGGACTATCCAAAACGATAGTCCTTGTGCCGGACTATCCAAAACGATAGTCCCCATGACGGACTATCCAAAACGATAGTCCCCATGCCGGACTATCCAAAACGATAGTCCCCATGACGGACTATCCAAAAACGATAGTCCCCATGCCGGACTATCCAAAACGAGAATCCGTATGCCGGACTATCCAAAACGATAGTCCCCATGCCGGACTATCCAAAACGAGAGTCCGTATGCCGGACTATCCAAAACGATAGTCCCCATGCCGGACTATCCAAAACGATAGTCCCCATGCCGGACTATCCAAAACGATAGTCCCAATGCCGGACTATCCAAAACGATAGTCCCCATGCCGGACTATCTAAAACGATAGTCCCCATGTCGGACTATTCAAAACGATAGTCCCCATGCCGGACTATCCAAACCGATAGTCCCCATGCCGGACTATCCAAAACGATAGTCCCCCTGTTTGACTATCCAAAACGATAGTCCCCCTGTCGGACTATCCAAAGAGATAGTCCCCATGCTGGACTATCCAAAACGATAGTCCCCATGCCGGACTATCCAAAACGATAGTCCCCATGCAGGACTATCCAAAACGATAGTCCTTGTGCCGGAATATCCAAAACGATAGTCCCCATGCCGGACTAACCAAAACGATAGTCCCCATGCCGGACTATCCAAAACGATAGTCCACATGCCGGACTATCCAAAACGATAGTCCCCATGCCGGACTATCCAAAACGAGAGTCCGTATGCCGGACTATCTAAAAAGATAGTCCCAATGCCGGACTTTTCAAAACGAGAGTCCGTATGCCGGACTATCCAAAACGATAGTCCCCATGCCGGACTATCCAAAACGATAGTCCTCATGCCGGACTATCCAAAACGATAGTCCCAATGCCGGACTATCCAAAACGATAGTCCCCATGCCGGACTATCTAAAACGATAGTCCCCATGCCGGACTATCCAAACCGATAGTCCCCATGCCGGACTATCCAAACCGATAGTCCCAATGCTGGACTATCCAAAACTATAGTCCCCATGCTGGGATATCCAAAACGATAGTCCCCATGCCGGACTCTCCAAAACGATAGTCCCCATACCGGACTATCCAAAACGATAGTCCCCACGCCGGACTATCCAAAACGATAGCCCCTATGCCGGACTATCCAAAACGATAGTCCCCATGCCGGACTATCCAAAACGATAGTCCCCATGCCGGACTATCCAAAACGATAGTCCCCCTGTTTGACTATCAAAAACGATAGTCCCCCTGTCGGACTATCCAAAGAGATAGTCCCCATGCCGGACTATCCAAAAATATAGTCCCCATGCCGGACTATCCAAAACGATAGTCCCAATGCCGGACTATCCAAAACGATAGTCCCCATGCCAGACTATCCAAAAAGATAGTCCCATGCCGGACTATCCAAAACGATAGTCCCCATGCCGGACTATCCAAAACGATAGTCCCCATGCCGGACTATCCAAAACGATAGTCCCTATGCAGGACTATCCAAAACGATAGTCCCCATGCCTGACTATCCAAAACGATAGTCCCCATGCAGGACTATCCAAAACGATAGTCCTTGTGCCGGACTATCCAAAACGATAGTCCCCATGACGGACTATCCAAAAACGATAGTCCCCATGCCGGACTATCCAAAACGATAGTCCACATGCCGAAATATCCAAAACGATAGTCCCCATGCCGGACTATCCAAAACGAGAGTCCGTATGCCGGACTATCCAAAACGATAGTCCCCATGCCGGACTATCCAAAACGAGAGTCCGTATGCCGGACTATCCAAAACGATAGTCCCCATGCCGGACTATCCAAAACGATAGTCCCATGCCGGACTATCCAAACGATAGTCCCAATGCCGGACTATCCAAAACGATAGTCCCCATGCCGGACTATCTAAAACGATAGTCCCCATGTCGAACTATTCAAAACGATAGTCCCCATGCCGGACTATCCAACCGATATTCCCCATGCCGGACTATCCAAAACGATAGTCCCCATGCCGGGATATCCAAAACGATAGTCCCCATGCCGGACTCTCCAAAACGATAGTCCCTATGCCGGACTATCCAAAACGATAGTCCAAACGCAGGACTATCCAAAACGATAGTCCCAATGCAGGACTATCCAAAACGATAGTCCCCATGCGGACTATCCAAAACGATAGTCCCCATGTCGGACTATCCAAAATGATAGTCCCCATGCCGGACTATCCAAAACGATAGTCCCCTTGCCGGACTATCTAAAACGATAGTCCCCATGCCGGACTATCCAAAACGATAGTCCCCATGCCGGACTAACCAAAACGATAGTCCCCATGCCGGACTATCCAAAACGATAGTCCCCATGCCGGACTATCCAAAGCGATAATCCTTATGCCGGACTATCCAAAACGATAGTCCCCATGCCGGACTATCCAAAACGATAGTCCCCATGCCGGACTATCCAAAACGATAGTCCCCATGCTGGACTATCCAAAACGATAGTCAACATGCTGGACTATCAAAAACGATAGTCCTTATGCCGGACTATCCACAACGATAGTCCCAATGCCGGACTATCCAAAACGATAGTCCCCATGCCGGACTATCCAAAACGATAGTCCCCATGCCGGACTATCCAAAACGATAGTCCCCATGCCGGACTATCCAAAACGATAGTCCACATGCCGGACTATCCAAAACGATAGTCCCCAAGCAGGACTATCCAAAACGATAGTCCCAATGCCGGACTATCCAAAACGATAGTCCCCATGCTGGACTATCTAAAACGATAGTCCCCATGCCGGACTATCCAAAACGATAGTCCCCATGCCGGACTATCCAAAACGATAGTCCCCATGCCGGACTATCCAAAACGATAGTCCCCATTCCGGACTATCTAAAACGATAGTCCCTATGCCGGACTATCCAAAACGATAGTCCGCCTGCCGGACTATCCAAAACGATAGTCCCCACGCCGGACTATCCAAAACGATAGTCCCCACGCCGGACTATCCAAAACGATAGTCAACATGCCGGACTATCCAAAACCATAGTCTCCATGCCGGACTATCCAAAAGATAGCCCCTATCCCGGACTATCCAAAACGATAGTCCCCATGCCGGACTATCCAAAACGATAGTCCCCATTTCGGACTATTTAAAACGATAGTCCCCATGCCGGACTATCCAAAACGATAGTACTTATGCCGGACTATCCAAAACGATAGTCCCCATGCCGGATTATCCAAAACGATATTCCCCATGCCGGACTATCCAAAACGATACTCCCCATGCCGGATTATCCAAAACGATAGTCCCCATGCCGGACTATCCAAAACGATAGTCCCCATGCCGGACTATCCAAAACGATAGTCCCCATGCCGGACTATCCAAAACGATAGTCCCCATGCTGGACTATCCAAAACGATAGTCAACATGCTGGTCTATCCAAAACGATAGTCCTTATGCCGGACTATCCACAACGATAGTCCCAATGCGGGACTATCCAAAACGATCGTCCCCATGTCGGACTATCCAAAACGATCGTCCCCATGTCGGACTATCAAAAACGATAGTCCACATGCCGGACTATCTTAAACGATAGTCCCCATGCCAGACTATCAAACAAGATAGTCCCCGTGCCGGACTATCCAAAACGATAGTCCCCATGCCGGACTATCCAAAATGATAGTCCCCATGCCAGACTATCCAAAACGATAGTCCCCATGCCGGACTATCCAAAACGATAGTCCTTATGCCGGACTATCCAAAACGATAGTCCCAATGCTGGACTATCCAAAACCATAGTCCATATGTCGGACTATCCAAAACGATAGTCCCCATGCCGGACTATCCAAAACGATAGTCCCCATGCCGGACTATCCAAAACGATAGTCCCCATGATGGACTATCTAAAACGATAGTCCCCATGCCGGACTATCTAAAACGATAGTCCCCATGTCGGACTATCCAAAACGATAGTCCCCATGCCGGACTATCTAAAACGATAGTCCCCATGCCGGACTATCCAAAACGATAGTCCCAATGCCGGACGATCCAAAACGATAGTCCCAATGCCGGACTATCCAAAACGATAGTCCCCATTTCGGACTACCCAAAACGATAGTCCCCATGCCGGACTATCCAAAACGATAGTCCCCATGCCGGACTATCCAAAACGATAGTCCCAATGCCGGACTATCCAAAACGATAGTCCCTATGTCGGACTATCCAAAACGATAGTCCCCATGTTGGACTATCCAAAACGATAGTACTCATGCCGGACTATCCAAAACGATAGTCCCCATGCCAGACTATCCAAAACGATAGTCCCCATGCCGGACAATCCAAAACGATAGTTCCAATGCCGGACTATCCAAAACGATAGTCTTCATGCCGGACTATCCAAAACGATAGTCCCAATGCCGGACTATCCAAAACGATAGTCCCCATGCCGGACTATCTAAAACGATAGTCCCCATGCCGGACTATCCGAACCGATAGTCCCCATGCCGGACTATCCAAAACGATAGTCCCCATGCCGGGATATCCAAAACGATAGTCCCCATGCCGGACTCTCCAAAACGATAGTCCCTATGCCGGACTATCCAAAACGATAGTCCCAACGCAGGACTATCCAAAACGATAGTCCCAATGCAGGACTATCCAAAACGATAGTCCCCATGTCGGACTATCCAAAACGATAGTCCCCATGTCGGACTATCCAAAATGATAGTCCCCATGCCGGACTATCCAAAACGATAGTCCCCTTGCCAGACTATCTAAAACGATAGTCCCCATGCCGGACTATCCAAAACGATAGTCCCCATGCCGGACTATCCAAAACGATAGTCCCCATGCCGGACTATCCAAAGCGATAATCCCCATGCCGGACTATCCAAAACGATAGTCCCCATGCCGGACTATCCAAAACGATAGTCCCCATGCCGGACTATCCAAAACGATAGTCCCCATGCCGGACTATCCAAAACGATAGTCCCCATGCCGGACTATCCAAAACGATAGTCCCCATGCCGGACTATCCAAAACGATAGTCCCCAAGCAGGACTATCCAAAACGATAGTCCCAAGGCCGGACTATCCAAAACGATAGTCCCCATGCTGGACTATCTAAAACGATAGTCCCCATGCCGGACTATCCAAAACGATAGTCCCCCTGCCGGACTATCCTAAACGATAGTCCCCATGCCGGACTATCCAAAACGATAGTCCCCATGCCGGACTATCTAAAACGATAGTCCCTATGCCGGACTATCCAAAACGATAGTCCGCCTGCCGGACTATCCAAAACGATAGTCCCCATGCCGGACTATCCAAAACGATAGTCAACATGCCGGACTATCCAAAACGATAGTCTCCATGCCGGACTATCCAAAAGATAGCCCCTATGCCGGACTATCCAAAACGATAGTCCCCATGCCGGACTATCCAAAACGATAGTCCCCATTTCGGACTATTTAAAACGATAGTCCCCATGCCGGACTATCCAAAACGATTGTACTTATGCCGGACTATCCAAAACGATAGTCCCCATGCCGGACTATCCAAAACGATAGTCCCCATGCCGGACTATCCAAAACGATAGTCCCAATGCCGGACCATCCAAAACGATAGTCCCCATGCCGGACTATCTAAAACGATAGTCCCCATGTCGGACTATTCAAAACGATAGTCCCCATGCCGGACTATCCAAACCGATAGTCCCCATGCCGGACTATCCAAAACGATAGTCCCCCTGTTTGACTATCCAAAACGATAGTCCCCCTGTCGGACTATCCAAAGAGATAGTCCCCATGCCGGACTATCCAAAACGATAGTCCCCATGCCGGACTATCCAAAACGATAGTCCTTGTGCCGGACTATCCAAAACGATAGTCCCCATGACGGACTATCCAAAACGATAGTCCCCATGCCGGACTATCCAAAACGATAGTCCCCATGCCGGACTATCCAAAACGATAGTCCCCATGCCGGACTATCCAAAACGAGAATCCGTATGCCGGACTATCCAAAACGATAGTCCCCATGCCGGACTATCCAAAACGAGAGTCCGTATGCCGGACTATCCAAAACGATAGTCCCCATGCTGGACTATCCAAAACGATAGTCCCCATGCCGGACTATCCAAAACGATAGTCCCAATGCCGGACTATCCAAAACGATAGTCCCCATGCCGGACTATCTAAAACGATAGTCCCCATGTCGGACTATTCAAAACGATAGTCCCCATGCCGGACTATCCAAACCGATAGTCCCCATGCCGGACTATCCAAAACGATAGTCCCCCTGTTTGACTATCCAAAACGATAGTCCCCCTGTCGGACTATCCAAAGAGATAGTCCCCATGCTGGACTATCCAAAACGATAGTCCCCATGCCGGACTATCCAAAACGATAGTCCCCATGCAGGACTATCCAAAACGATAGTCCTTGTGCCGGAATATCCAAAACGATAGTCCCCATGCCGGACTATCCAAAACGATAGTCCCCATGCCGGACTATCCAAAACGATAGTCCACATGCCGGACTATCCAAAACGATAGTCCCCATGCCGGACTATCCAAAACGAGAGTCCCCATGCCGGACTATCTAAAACGATAGTCCCAATGCCGGACTTTTCAAAACGAGAGTCCGTATGCCGGACTATCCAAAACGATAGTCCCCATGCCGGACTATCCAAAACGATAGTCCTCATGCCGGACTATCCAAAACGATAGTCCCAATGCCGGACTATCCAAAACGATAGTCCCCATGCCGGACTATCTAAAACGATAGTCCCCATGCCGGACTATCCAAACCGATAGTCCCCATGCCGGACTATCCAAACCGATAGTCCCAATGCTGGACTATCCAAAACTATAGTCCCCATGCTGGGATATCCAAAACGATAGTCCCCATGCCGGACTCTCCAAAACGATAGTCCCCATACCGGACTATCCAAAACGATAGTCCCCACGCCGGACTATCCAAAACGATAGCCCCTATGCCGGACTATCCAAAACGATAGTCCCCATGCCGGACTATCCAAAACGATAGTCCCCATGCCGGACTATCCAAAACGATAGTCCCCCTGTTTGACTATCAAAAACGATAGTCCCCCTGTCGGACTATCCAAAGAGATAGTCCCCATGCCGGACTATCCAAAACGATAGTCCCCATGCCGGACTATCCAAAACGATAGTCCCAATGCCGGACTATCCAAAACGATAGTCCCCATGCCAGACTATCCAAAAAGATAGTCCCATGCCGGACTATCCAAAACGATAGTCCCCATGCCGGACTATCCAAAACGATAGTCCCCATGCCGGACTATCCAAAACGATAGTCCCTATGCAGGACTATCCAAAACGATAGTCCCCATGCCTGACTATCCAAAACGATAGTCCCCATGCAGGACTATCCAAAACGATAGTCCTTGTGCCGGACTATCCAAAACGATAGTCCCCATGACGGACTATCCAAAACGATAGTCCCCATGCCGGACTATCCAAAACGATAGTCCACATGCCGAAATATCCAAAACGATAGTCCCCATGCCGGACTATCCAAAACGAGAGTCCGTATGCCGGACTATCCAAAACGATAGTCCCCATGCCGGACTATCCAAAACGAGAGTCCGTATGCCGGACTATCCAAAACGATAGTCCCCATGCCGGACTATCCAAAACGATAGTCCCCATGCCGGACTATCCAAAACGATAGTCCCAATGCCGGACTATCCAAAACGATAGTCCCCATGCCGGACTATCTAAAACGATAGTCCCCATGTCGGACTATTCAAAACGATAGTCCCCATGCCGGACTATCCAAACCGATATTCCCCATGCCGGACTATCCAAAACGATAGTCCCCATGCCGGGATATCCAAAACGATAGTCCCCATGCCGGACTCTCCAAAACGATAGTCCCTATGCCGGACTATCCAAAACGATAGTCCCAACGCAGGACTATCCAAAACGATAGTCCCAATGCAGGACTATCCAAAACGATAGTCCCCATGCGGACTATCCAAAACGATAGTCCCCATGTCGGACTATCCAAAATGATAGTCCCCATGCCGGACTATCCAAAACGATAGTCCCCTTGCCGGACTATCTAAAACGATAGTCCCCATGCCGGACTATCCAAAACGATAGTCCCCATGCCGGACTAACCAAAACGATAGTCCCCATGCCGGACTATCCAAAACGATAGTCCCCATGCCGGACTATCCAAAGCGATAATCCTTATGCCGGACTATCCAAAACGATAGTCCCCATGCCGGACTATCCAAAACGATAGTCCCCATGCCGGACTATCCAAAACGATAGTCCCCATGCTGGACTATCCAAAACGATAGTCAACATGCTGGACTATCCAAAACGATAGTCCTTATGCCGGACTATCCACAACGATAGTCCCAATGCCGGACTATCCAAAACGATAGTCCCCATGCCGGACTATCCAAAACGATAGTCCCCATGCCGGACTATCCAAAACGATAGTCCCCATGCCGGACTATCCAAAACGATAGTCCCCATGCCGGACTATCCAAAACGATAGTCCCCAAGCAGGACTATCCAAAACGATAGTCCCAATGCCGGACTATCCAAAACGATAGTCCCCATGCTGGACTATCTAAAACGATAGTCCCCATGCCGGACTATCCAAAACGATAGTCCCCATGCCGGACTATCCAAAACGATAGTCCCCATGCCGGACTATCCAAAACGATAGTCCCCATTCCGGACTATCTAAAACGATAGTCCCTATGCCGGACTATCCAAAACGATAGTCCGCCTGCCGGACTATCCAAAACAATAGTCCAAACGCCGGACTATCCAAAACGATAGTCCCCACGCCGGACTATCCAAAACGATAGTCAACATGCCGGACTATCCAAAACCATAGTCTCCATACCGGACTATCCAAAAGATAGCCCCTATCCCGGACTATCCAAAACGATAGTCCCCATGCCGGACTATCCAAAACGATAGTCCCCATTTCGGACTATTTAAAACGATAGTCCCCATGCCGGACTATCCAAAACGATAGTACTTATGCCGGACTATCCAAAACGATAGTCCCCATGCCGGATTATCCAAAACGATATTCCCCATGCCGGACTATCCAAAACGATAGTCCCCATGCCGGATTATCCAAAACGATAGTCCCCATGCCGGACTATCCAAAACGATAGTCCCCATGCCGGACTATCCAAAACGATAGTCCCCATGCCGGACTATCCAAAACGATAGTCCCCATGCTGGACTATCCAAAACGATAGTCAACATGCTGGTCTATCCAAAACGATAGTCCTTATGCCGGACTATCCACAACGATAGTCCCAATGCGGGACTATCCAAAACGATCGTCCCCATGTCGGACTATCCAAAACGATCGTCCCCATGTCGGACTATCAAAAACGATAGTCCACATGCCGGACTATCTTAAACGATAGTCCCCATGCCAGACTATCAAACAAGATAGTCCCCGTGCCGGACTATCCAAAACGATAGTCCCCATGCCGGACTATCCAAAATGATAGTCCCCATGCCAGACTATCCAAAACGATAGTCCCCATGCCGGACTATCCAAAACGATAGTCCTTATGCCGGACTATCCAAAACGATAGTCCCAATGCTGGACTATCCAAAACCATAGTCCATATGTCGGACTATCCAAAACGATAGTCCCCATGCCGGACTATCCAAAACGATAGTCCCCATGCCGGACTATCCAAAACGATAGTCCCCATGATGGACTATCTAAAACGATAGTCCCCATGCCGGACTATCTAAAACGATAGTCCCCATGTCGGACTATCCAAAACGATAGTCCCCATGCCGGACTATCTAAAACGATAGTCCCCATGCCGGACTATCCAAAACGATAGTCCCAATGCCGGACGATCCAAAACGATAGTCCCAATGCCGGACTATCCAAAACGATAGTCCCCATTTCGGACTACCCAAAACGATAGTCCCCATGCCGGACTATCCAAAACGATAGTCCCCATGCCGGACTATCCAAAACGATAGTCCCAATGCCGGACTATCCAAAACGATAGTCCCTATGTCGGACTATCCAAAACGATAGTCCCCATGTTGGACTATCCAAAACGATAGTACTCATGCCGGACTATCCAAAACGATAGTCCCCATGCCAGACTATCCAAAACGATAGTCCCCATGCCGGACAATCCAAAACGATAGTTCCAATGCCGGACTATCCAAAACGATAGTCTTCATGCCGGACTATCCAAAACGATAGTCCCAATGCCGGACTATCCAAAACGATAGTCCCCATGCCGGACTATCTAAAACGATAGTCCCCATGCCGGACTATCCGAACCGATAGTCCCCATGCCGGACTATCCAAAACGATAGTCCCCATGCCGGGATATCCAAAACGATAGTCCCCATGCCGGACTCTCCAAAACGATAGTCCCTATGCCGGACTATCCAAAACGATAGTCCCAACGCAGGACTATCCAAAACGATAGTCCCAATGCAGGACTATCCAAAACGATAGTCCCCATGTCGGACTATCCAAAACGATAGTCCCCATGTCGGACTATCCAAAATGATAGTCCCCATGCCGGACTATCCAAAACGATAGTCCCCTTGACAGACTATCTAAAACGATAGTCCCCATGCCGGACTATCCAAAACGATAGTCCCCATGCCGGACTATCCAAAACGATAGTCCCCATGCCGGACTATCAAAAGCGATAATCCCCATGCCGGACTATCCAAAACGATAGTCCCCATGCCGGACTATCCAAAACGATAGTCCCCATGCCGGACTATCCAAAACGATAGTCCCCATGCTGGACTATCCAAAAGGATAGTCAATATGCTGGACTATCCAAAACGATAGTCCTTATGCCGGACTATCCACAACGATAGTCCCAATGCCGGACTATCCAAAACGATAGTCCCCATGCCGGACTATCCAAAACGATAGTCCCCATGCCGGACTATCCAAAACGATAGTCCCCATGCCGGACTATCCAAAACGATAGTCCCCATGCCGGACTATCCAAAACGATAGTCCCCAAGCAGGACTATCCAAAACGATAGTCCCAAGGCCGGACTATCCAAAACGATAGTCCCCATGCTGGACTATCTAAAACGATAGTCCCCATGCCGGACTATCCAAAACGATAGTCCCCCTGCCGGACTATCCTAAACGATAGTCCCCATGCCGGACTATCCAAAACGATAGTCCCCATGCCGGACTATCTAAAACGATAGTCCCTATGCCGGACTATCCAAAACGATAGTCCGCCTGCCGGACTATCCAAAACGATAGTCCCCATGCCGGACTATCCAAAACGATAGTCAACATGCCGGACTATCCAAAACGATAGTCTCCATGCCGGACTATCCAAAAGATAGCCCCTATGCCGGACTATCCAAAACGATAGTCCCCATGCCGGACTATCCAAAACGATAGTCCCCATTTCGGACTATTTAAAACGATAGTCCCCATGCCGGACTATCCAAAACGATTGTACTTATGCCGGACTATCCAAAACGATAGTCCCCATGCCGGATTATCCAAAACGATATTCCCCATGCCGGACTATCCAAAACGATAGTCCCCATGCCGGATTATCCAAAACGATAGTCCCCATGCCGGACTATCCAAAACGATAGTCTCCATGCCGGACTATCCAAAACGATAGTCCCAATGCTGGACTATCCAAAACGATAGTCAACATGCTGGTCTATCCAAAACGATAGTCCTTATGCCGGACTATCCACAACAATAGTACCAATGCGGGACTATCCAAAACGATCGTCCCCATGTCGGACTATCAAAAACGATAGTCCACATGCCGGACTATCTTAAACGATAGTCCCCATGCCAGACTATCAAACAAGATAGTCCCCGTGCCGGACTATCCAAAACGATAGTCCCCATGTCGGACTATCCAAAACGATAGTCCCCATGCCGGACTATCTAAAACGATAGTCCCCATGCCGGACTATCCAAAACGATAGTCCCAATGCCGGACGATCCAAAACGATAGTCCCAATGCCGGACTATCCAAAACGATAGTCCCCATTTCGGACTACCCAAAACGATAGTCCCCATTTCGGACTACCCAAAACGATAGTCCCCATGGCGGACTATCCAAAACGATAGTCCCAATGCCGGACTATCCAAAACGATAGTCCCTATGTCGGACTATCCAAAACGATAGTACTCATGCCGGACTATCCAAAACGATAGTCCCCATGCCAGACTATCCAAAACGATAGTCCCCATGCCGGACAATCCAAAACGATAGTTCCAATGCCGGACTATCCAAAACGATAGTCTACATGCCGGACTATCCAAAACGATAGTCCCCATACCGGACTATCCAAAACGATAGTCCCCATGCCGGACTATCCAAAACGATAGTCCCCATGCCGGACCATCCAAAACGATAGTCCCAATGCCGGACTATCCAAAACGATAGTCCCCACGCCGGACTATCCAAAACGATAGCCCCTATGACGGACTATCCAAAACGAGAGTCCCAATGCCGGACTATCCAAAACGATAGTCCCCATGCCAGACTATCCAAAAAGATAGTCCCCATGCCGGACTATTCAAAACGATAGTCCCCATGCCAGACTATACAAAACGATAGTCCCCATGCCGGACTATCCAAAACGATAGTCCCCATGCCGGACTATCCAAAACGATAGTGCCCATGCCTGACTATCCAAAACGATAGTCCCCATGCAGGACTATCCAAAACGATAGTCCTTGTGCCGGACTATCCAAAACGATAGTCCCCATGCCGGACTATCCAAAACGATAGTCCCCATGCCGGACTATCCAAAACGATAGTCCACATGCCGGACTATCCAAAACGATAGTCCCCATGCCGGACTATCCAAAACGAGAGTCCGTATGCCGGACTATCCAAAACGATAGTCCCCATGCCGGACTATCCAAAACGAGAGTCCGTATGCCGGACTATCCAAAACGATAGTCCCCATGCCGGACTATCCAAAACGATAGTCCCCATGCCGGACTATCCAAAACGATAGTCCCAATGCCGGACTATCCAAAACGATAGTCCCCATGCCGGACTATCTAAAACGATAGTCCCCATGCCGGACTATCCAAACCGATAGTCCCCATGCCGGACTATCCAAACCGATAGTCCCCATGCTGGACTATCCAAAACGATAGTCCCCATGCCGGGATATCCAAAACGATAGTCCCCATGCCGGACTCTCCAAAACGATAGTCCCTATGCCGGACTATCCAAAACGATAGTCCCAATGCAGGACTATCCAAAACGATAGTCCCCATGTCGGACTATCCAAAACGATAGTCCCCATGTCAGACTATCCAAAACGATAGTCCCCATGCAGGACTATCCAAAACGATAGTCCCCATGCCGGACTATCCAAAACGATAGTCCCCATGCCCGACTATCCAAAACGATAGTCCCCATGCCGGGCTATCCAAAACGATAGTCCCCATGCCGGACTATCTAAAACGATAGTCCCCATGCCGGACTATCCAATACGATAATCCCCATGCCGGACTATCCAAAACGATAGTCCCCATGCCGGACTATCCAAAACGATAGTCCCCATGCCGGACTATCCAAAACGATAGTCCCCATGCTGGACTATCCAAAACGATAGTCAACATGCTGGACTATCCAAAACGATAGTCCTTATGCCGGACTATCCACAACGATAGTCCCAATGCGGGACTATCCAAACCGATAGTCCCCATGTCGGACTCTCCAAAACGATAGTCCACATGCCGGACTATCTTAAACGATAGTCCCCATGCCGGACTATCAAACAAGATAGTCTCCGTGCCGGACTATCCAAAACGATATTCTTCATGCCGGACTATCCAAAATGATAGTCCCCATGCCGGACTATCCAAAACGATAGTCCCCTTGCCGGACTATCCAAAACCTTAGTCCCAATGCCGGACTATCCAAAACCATAGTCCATATGTCGGACTATCCAAAACGATAGTCCCCATGCCGGACTATCCAAAACGATAGTCCCCATGCCGGACTATCCAAAACGATAGTCCCCATAATGGACTATCCAAAACGATAGTCCGCCTGCCGGACTATCCAAAACGATAGTCCCCATGCCGGACTATTTAAAACGATAGTCCCCTTGCAGGACTATCTAAAACGATAGACCCAATGCCGGACTATCCAAAACGATAGTCCCCATGCCGGACTATCCAAAACGATAGTCCCCAAGCAGGACTATCCAAAACGATAGTCCCCATGCCGGAATATCCAAAACGATAGTCCCCATGCCGGACTATCCAAAACGATAGTGCCTATGCCTGACTATCCAAAACGATAGTCCCCATGCAGGACTATCCAAAACGATAGTCCTTGTGCCGGACTATCCAAAACGATAGTCCCCATGCCGGATAATCCAAAACGATAGTCCCCATGCCGGACTATCCAAAACGATAGTCCACATGCCGGACTATCCAAAACGATAGTCCCCATGCCGGACTATCTAAAACGAGAGTCCGTATGCCGGACTTTCCAAAACGATAGTCCCCATGCCGGACTATCCAAAACGAGAGTCCGTATGCCGGACTATCCAAAACGATAGTTTCCATGCCGGACTATCCAAAACGATAGTCCCCATGCCGGACTATCCAAAACGATAGTCCCAATGCCGGACTATCCAAAACGATAGTCCCCATGCCGGACTATCTAAAACGATAGTCCCCATGCCAGACTATCCAAACCGATAGTCCCCATGCCGGACTATCCAAACCGATAGTCCCCATGCTGGACTATCCAAAAGGATAGTCCCCATGCCGGGATATCCAAAACGATAGTCCCCATGCAGGACTCTCCAAAACGATAGTCCCCATGCCGGACTATCCAAAACAATAGTCCCAATGCAGGACTATCCAAAACGATAGTCCCCATGTCGGACTATCCAAAACGATAGTCCCCATGTCAGACTATCCAAAACGATAGTCCCCATGCCGGACTATCCAAAACGATAGTCCCCATGCCGGACTATCCAAAACGATAGTCCCCATGCCGGACTATCCAAAACGATAGTCCCCATGCCGGACTATCCAAAACGATAGTCTCCATGCCGGACTATCTAAAACGATAGTCCCCATGCCGGACTATCTAATACGATAGTCCCCATGCCGGACTATCCAAAACGATAATCCCCATGCCGGACTATCCAAAACGATAGTCCCCATGCCGGACTATCCAAAACGATAGTCCCCATGCCGGACTATCCAAAACGATAGTCCCCATGCTGGACTATCCAAAACGATAGTCAACATGCTGGACTATCTAAAACGATAGTCCTTATGCCGGACTATCCACAACGATAGTCCCAATGCGGGACTATCCAAAACGATAGTCCCCATGTCGGACTCTCCAAAACGATAGTCCACATGCCGAACTATCTTAAACGATAGTCCCCATGCCGGACTATCAAACAAGATAGTCTCCGTGCCGGACTATCCAAAACGATAGTCCCCATGCCGGACTATCCAAAATGATAGTCCCCATGCCGGACTATCCAAAACGATAGTCCCCTTGCCGGACTATCCAAAACGATAGTCCCAATGCCGGACTATCCAAAACCATAGTCCATATGTCGGACTATTCAAAACGATAGTCCCCATGCCGGACTATCCAAAACGATAGTCCCCATGCCGGACTATCCAAAACGATAGTCCCCATGATGGACTATCCAAAACGATAGTCCGCCTGCCGGACTATCCAAAACGATAGTCCCCATGCCGGACTATCCAAAACGATAGTCCCCTTGCAGGACTATCCAAAACGATAGACCCAATGCCGGACTATCCAAAACGATAGTCCCCATGCCGGACTATCCAAAACGATAGTCCCCAAGCAGGACTATCCAAAACGATAGTCCCAATGCAGGACTATATAAAACGATAGTCCCCATGACGGACTATCTAAAACGATAGTCCCCATGCCGGACTATCAAAAACGATAGTCCCCATGCCGGACTATCCAAAACGATAATCCCCATGCCGGACTATCCAAAACGATAGTCCCCATGCTGGACTATACAAAACGATAGTCCCCATGCCGGACTATCTAAAACAATAGTCCCTATGCCGGACTATCCAAAACGATAGTCCGCCTGCCGGACTATCCAAAATGATAGTCCCCATGCCGGACTATCCAAAACGATAGTCAACATGCTGGACTATCCAAAACGATAGTCTCCATGCCGGACTATCCAAAACGATAGTCCCATGCCGGACTATCCAAAACGATAATCCCCATGCCGGACTATCCAAAACGATAGTCCCCATGCCGGACTATCCAAAACGATAGTCCCCATGCCGGACTATCCAAAACGATAGTCCCCATGCCGGACTATCCAAAACGATAATCCCCATGCCGGACTATCCAAAACGATAGTCCCCATGCCGGACTATCCAAAACGATAGTCCCCATGCCGGACTATCCAAAACGATAGTACCCATGCTGGACTATCCAAAACGATAGTCAACATGCTGGACTATCCAAAACGATAGTCCTTATGCCGGACTATCCACAACGATAGTCCCAATGCGGGACTATCCAAAACGATAGTCCCCATGTCGGACTATCCAAAACGATAGTCCACAGTAGATATGAAACAGGGTTTCTGGCTCACCTCGTACTTCCGATTTCCGACCCTCCGAGAACTTCATTTTTGACTGGTTTTGGGCCAGTTTGTTATCTGATTGTAGGCTAATTACAACCATTTACAACATTTTACAACATTTTCTCAGGTTTTGCCAAGGGTCTTTTGAGGAAGTACGAGGGAAGTACGAGGGAAGTACGAGGGAAGTACGAGGGAAGTACGAGGAAGTACGAGGGAAGTACGAGGGAAGTACGAGGTGCCCTCTTAACCTACCCTTGTAAACCTCATTTTTGATTGGTTTTGGGCCTCTTTGTATCTGATTTCGGGCTGATTTCAACCATTTTTCAGGTTTTTCAAATGGTAAATTTAATCCAGAAAAAAAATAATCCAGATATTTAATTCAAGGAAGTACGAGGCGTCATCTTCACCGACCCCATGTAAACCTCATATTTGACTGGTTCTGGGCCAGTTTGTATCTGATTTGGGCTAATTTCATCCATTTTATCAGGTTTTAAAAATGGTGAATTTAATCCAGAAAAATTTAATCCAGAAATTTAATCCAAAGTAGTGCGAGCTCTTAACCTAACATAATCCTGATTTTCATCCACATTAGGTATTTTTCACAGCGATTTTCACCACATGACAAGGAAGAGCGCTTTGATTGGTAATCACCGTTACTTTAAGTCTGAGGCTGAAAAAAAATCTCGAGACATTTTGATTTCCAACATAATTTTTTATAATTTAATCAGTTTACACCGGTGCTTCCGAATCCGCCGTCTTTCCGTTTAGTTTCTTCAACTTGGTCTAATCTGATGCAAGGTGGCTTTTTGTACATTTCACAAATTATTTGCGCCACCCTATCTCCACGATGCACGGGGAAATCGATATCGGAGTTATTTATCAACAGAATACAGACGTTGCCGGTATAGTCTCTGTCCACCACGCCAGCACCGACATTGATACAATGCTTGAGCGCAAGACCGGATCTTGGCGCGATCCTTCCATAGCAGCCTTTGGGAAATTTAAAAGTTAAATCCGTTTTTACCAATTGTTGCCCCCGCTTTGGCACTATATAATTATACGCACTTCTCAAATCGAGACCAGCTGCATCCGGTGACCCGTTGTACGGTTCAAATGCGTTTTCAGTCAAGCAATAATAACCGTAGCCTTCAGCCATTATTGATTCCTAATGCATGCATTATGGGTTTTCACAACAAATAAGTTAAATGGGGCATTTTCAAAAATGTATTTAAATTATGTTTTTTAAAAATGTTTTTATTCGTCAACCTTAAACTCGATACTGTGCTTGAATTTATTATCTGAAAGTGTTATTTTACCGTTGTACAGCACATAGAGTTTCCCCTTAAAATTCAACAGTTGTTTGATATAGTTATTCGTCAACCTGTCATTCCAGCTTTTCCTCAATGAGGACTATAATATTTGCAATAAGAATCGAATAAGGGAAAGGGTCATCTTATCAAGGGAAGTACGAGAGAAGTACGAGGGAAGTACGAGAGAAGTACGAGAGAAGTACGAGGGAAGTACGAGAGAAGTACGAGGGAAGTACGAGAGAAGTACGAGGGAAGTACGAGAGAAGTACGAGGGAAGTACGAGGGAAGTACGAGAGAAGTACGAGAGAAGTACGAGAGAAGTACGAGAGAAGTACGAGGGAAGTACGAGGCGCCCTCTTAACCGACCCTTGTAAACCTGATTTCAATTGTTACAATCATTTGCAAAAAAATGTCGTGTTTATATGATAAAGTGTTGTAGGGCGACTTTTGGTTTATTTAAATTAAAATTGCTTTTCTTAACCAGCGAGCATGTTATTTGTTTGAAATTACCTTTGTCAAGCAAATTTGTTATTGTGATAAAAATATTGTCTTTTTAAATTTATTCTAATCTGCTTTATTATTTTCCTGTTATAGAGTGCAGCAGAAGATGGAAACAGTCAAAGTCAACTGTAAATTTTGTGCGAAGCTTATTGCGAAATCGAACATCTCCCATCATTTAAAGATATGTGCGAAAAATCCTAATAAAGACAATTCGCGCTATAAAAAAGTAACGTGTGAAAAATGTATGAAAACCATTTTAAACATCAATTTTAACAGACATAAAACGAAATGCAAGCAACCAACATCATCCGATTCCCGACCGGGACAAAATGACGGACAACCCGGTATGAGCAGTAAGCATAAACAACCAGTCTGCAAGCAACCAACCACATCCGATTCTCGTCCAACACAAAATCATGAACAACCTAGTACGAGCGGCACACATAAACGACTAATCTGCAAGCAACCACCATCATCCGCTTCTCGTTCAGCACGAAATGATGAACAACCCAGTACGAGCGGTACGCATAAACGACCATCACCGAACAGAGATGATTTCGATGAACAGCCTGAAATTAAAAAGCCACGGATTGAAAATGAAAATGTTTCTTCAATCATCCAGAAAGTGTGCAATAGTGTCAGCATGGTTTGTTCTTCTGCTCTGAATGCGATTAAAAATCTTTTTAAACCCCCCGTTGACCTTCCGCCCGTCAGTGAAGATGAACACTGTATAAAGGAAAAAACTTTTAGAAATAGAACTTTTAACATACCAATTTAAAAACTGCCGTGGTATAAAAAACCCAGAGATATTTTTAAATAGATATCAAGATTTGATTGTTGCTAAGATTGAAGAACATTTGGAACAGTACAATGTGAAAGTAAATTTTTCGTTTGCTGCCAACTACAGACGGAATGTTCCTGGTGTGGATAAGCAGCTGGAAATAGACACCATGTACTTTAAAACTGAGAATACAATCATATATAAGACGACCAGACTTACATCAAGTGTTTAAAGATGCGAAAGCAAAGTTACTAACTCGAATGGAGAGTTCGAGGCACGGGGGTCAGGTTGGACGTTACACGAAGTCTTGTTTTTAGAACTGGCAATAAACAAATATGTACCATTCAGAGGGTCCAAGTTATATTTAACTGCCAGACGTTATTAAAAATAAAAAAGCTGTCATAAATGTTAAAAACAATGACCAGAAATGTTTTCTATGGTCCGTACTGGCAGCTTTGCATCCTGTGGTGTAAATGCAGAAAGGGTTAGCAAATACCTTGAATACGAACACGACTTTGACAAAGCGTTGAAAGACATTAAATTTCCTGTGAGTTTGGATGATGTGAAAAAATTCGAAAGACGCAGTGGGATATCCATCAATGTTTATGGTTATACGTGTGCAGGAGAAAATAAACTCAACGTATATCCTTTGATTGTGACTGATGATGAAAAAGATCAACACGTTGACCTCTTGTATATGAAAACGGCAAATAAATCTCACTATAGTAGTAGGTTAAACACCGGTTCTGAAACACCCTCATAGTTTTTTTGATGACTTTTTGCTTCGTATGACCACTTTTTTGCTTCATATGACCACTTTTTTTGCTTCGTATGACCACTTTTGCTTCAAATGACCACTTTTTGCTTCAAATGACCACTTTTGAATATAATCCAGGGAACACTCATAGTTTTTTTTTGACCGCTTTCAGCTCCAATTGACCGGTTTTTGACGGATTCTGGCCGGTTTTGGTCAAATATCAGCCCATTTCAGCCATTTTAGGGTTAGGGCATTTTTCAGGATTTTCAGATATTGATTTCAAGAAGCACTTAGAATTTAATCCAGTTGTTAGTTTAATTAGGGGTGCTTTTTTGACCACCTTCAGCTTCAAATTGACCGGTTTTTTACCGGATTCTGGTTGGTTTTGGCCAAATATCAGCCCATTTCAGGGCATTTTTCAGGATTTCAGACAGTGATTTCAAGGAGCATTTTGAATATAATCCAGGGAATACTCATGTTTTGTGAGCGCCTTCAGCTTCAAATTGCAATTTTACCTTCAAAGACACATTTTTAGGCCAAAATTCTCCAATTTTTAACCCAGTTTAACCTCTTAAGATCTAATTCCTAAGGCCCAGACAAGCCCTAAAACCTAGCAGCTAAGGCTTTAACCTATCAATAAGCCCTATTAACCATTAGCTTAATCCTAATGTGTTGGGCCTAAGATCTAAACCTAAGGCCTTGCACCTGAGTCCAAAGCCCTAAAACATAGCAGCTAAGGCTTAAACCTGTGAATAGGCCGATTAGCCACCAGCTTAGACCTAATGTGTTGGACCTAAGATCTAAACCTAAGGCCTTGCACCTGAGTCCAAAGCCCTAAAACATAGCAGCTAAGGCTTAAACCTGTGAATAGGGCCGATTAGCCACCAGCTTAGACCTAATGTGTTGGACCTAAGATCTAAACCTAAGGCCTAACAGCTGAGTTCAAAGCCCTAAAACCTAGCAGCTAAGGCTTTGACCTGTGAATAGTTATTAGCCAACAGCGTAAACCTAATGTGTTGGCACTAAGATGTAATCCTAAGGCCTTGCACCTGAGTCCAAAACCCTAAAACCTAGCAGCTAAGGATTTGACCTGTGAATAGGGCCTATTAGCCAACAGCCTAAACCTAATGTGTTGGCACTAAGAGATAAACCTAAGGCCTTGCACCTGAGTCCAAAGTCCTAACAGCTAGCAGCTAAGGCTTTGACCTGTGAATAGGGCCTATTATCCATCAGCGTAGGCCTAATGTGCTGGACCTAAGATCTAAACCTAAGCCCTTGTACCTGAGTCCAAAACGATAAAACCTAGCAGCTAAGGATTTGACCTGTGAATAGGGCCTATTATCTATAAGCTTAGGCCTAATGTGTTGGACATAAGATCTAAGCCTAAGGCATTGCACCTGAGTCCAAAACCCTAAAACCTAGCAGCTAAGGATTTGACCTGTGAATAGTGCCTATTAGCCAACAGCCTAAACCTAATGTGTTGGCACTAAGATGTAAACCTAAGGCCTTGCACCTGAGTCCAAAGCCCTAAAAGCTAGCAGCTAAGGATTTGACCCTGTGAATAGGGCCTATTATCCATCAGCGTAGGCCTAATGTGCTGGACCTAAGATCTAAACCTAAGCCCTTGTACCTGAGTCCAAAAACGATAAAACCTAGCAGCTAAGGATTTGACCTGTGAATAGTGCCTATTAGCCAACAGCCTAAACCTAATGTGTTGGCACTAAGATGTAAACCTAAGGCCTTGCACCTGAGTCCAAAGCCCTAAAAGCTAGCAGCTAAGGATTTGACCCTGTGAATAGGGCCTATTATCCATCAGCGTAGGCCTAATGTGCTGGACCTAAGATCTAAACCTAAGCCCTTGTACCTGAGTCCAAAACGATAAAACCTAGCAGCTAAGGATTTGACCTGTGAATAGTGCCTATTAGCCAACAGCCTAAACCTAATGTGTTGGCACTAAGATGTAAACCTAAGGCCTTGCACCTGAGTCCAAAGCCCTAAAAGCTAGCAGCTAAGGATTTGACCCTGTGAATAGGGCCTATTATCCATCAGCGTAGGCCTAATGTGCTGGACCTAAGATCTAAACCTAAGCCCTTGTACCTGAGTCCAAAACGATAAAAACCTAGCAGCTAAGGATTTGACCTGTGAATAGTGCCTATTAGCCAACAGCCTAAACCTAATGTGTTGGCACTAAGATGTAAACCTAAGGCCTTGCACCTGAGTCCAAAGCCCTAAAAGCTAGCAGCTAAGGATTTGACCCTGTGAATAGGGCCTATTATCCATCAGCGTAGGCCTAATGTGCTGGGACTTAAGATCTAAACCTAAGCCCTTGTACCTGAGTCCAAAACGATAAAACCTAGCAGCTAAGGATTTGACCTGTGAATAGTTATTAGCCAACAGCCTAAACCTAATGTTTTGGCACTAAGATGTAAACCTAAGGCCTTGCACCTGAGTCCAAAGCCCTTAAAGCTAGCAGCTAAGGATTTGACCTGTGAATAGGGCCTATTATCCATCAGCGTAGGCCTAATGTGCTGGATCTAAGATCTAAACCTAAGCCCTTGCACCTGAGTCCAAAACCCTAAAACCTAGCAGCTAAGGATTTGACCTGTGAATAGTTATTAGCCAACAGCCTAAACCTAATGTGTTGGTACTAAGATGTAAACGTAAGGCCTTGCACCTGAGTCCAAAGCCCTAAAAGCTAGCAGCTAAGGCTTTGACCTGTGAATAGGGCCTATTATCTATTAGCTTAGGCCTAATGTGTTGGACATAAGATCTAAGCCTAAGGCCTTACACATGGTTCCTAAGATGAAATGCCTTGGACTTAGGTCCTAAAACCTAGCAGCTAAGGCTTTGACCTGTGAATAGGACCTATTTGCGTTTAGCTTAGACCTAATGTGTTGGACCAAAAATCTAAACCTCAGGCCTTGCACTTGAGTCCAAAACCCTAAAACTTAGCAGCTAAGGATTTGACCTGTGAATAGTACCTATTAGCAAACGGCCTAAACCTAATGTGTTGGCACTAAGATGTAAACCTAAGGCCTTGAACCTGAGTCCAAAGCCCTAAAAGCTAGCAGCTAAGGATTTGACCTGTGAATAGGGCATATTATCCATCAGCGTAGGCCTAATGTGCTGGATCTAAGATCTAAACCTAAGCCCTTGCATTTGAGTCCAAAACCCTAAAACCTAGCAGCTAAGGATTTGACCTGTGAATAGTTATTAGCCAACAGCCTAAACCTTATGTGTTGGCACTAAGATGTAAACCTAAGGCCTTGCACCTGAGTCCAAAGCCCTAAAACCTAGCAGCTAAGGCTTTAACCTGTGAATAGGACCTATTACCCAACAGCTTAGACCTAATGTGTTGAACCTAAAGTCTAAACCTAAGGCCTTGCAACTGAGTCCAAAGCTCAAAAACCTAGTGGCTAAAGCTATGACCTGTGTATAAGACCTATCAGCCCCCAGCCAGGACCTAATGTGTCGGGACTAAGATGTAAACATAAGGCCTGACACCTTAGTACAAAGCCATAAAACCTTAAGATCTGTGAAAACTTACAAGGGGGCCGCGATTCACAGCCCCCCATGAATTGAGCAAACATTAGGCAACGAGGTCTTTTTTCTTTGAATATGAAATTATGACCAGAAATGGTTATCAGATTCAGATTGGAGTATTTGAAGACCAACCTCCATCCATCTTACCCAACTCCTAACTACCGCATGGACTTGACCCAAGACCTAAGGCTATACACCGTAGGCTTTAAGGATCTTAAAAAGACCTAGGCCATAGAGTTAAGACCTGAATATTTACAAGGGGGCCGCGATTCACAGCCCCCCCCCTGAAAAGACACTGTGGTCTAAACCTAATACCTAATACACCGTGGTCTAGGCTTTTAGGTTTTTAGACCAAAGACCTACTACACCATGGTCTAGACCCAAGATCTAAGGTCTGTGGTCTAGGCTTCAGGTTCTAAGCCCCAAGGCCTGCATAGGCATTTAGGTTCTTAGCCTCCAGATCTAAGGCCCGTAATCTAGGCCTTTAGGTTCTTGAATCCAAGACCTAAGACCCTACATCATAGCCTAGACCCTAAACCTAATGCCTGTGATCTAGGCCTCTAAGTTCTTCTCAAGACATAAGGCCCTACACGATGGTCTAAAACCAAGACCCAAGGTCCGTTGTGTATTCTTTTAGGTTCTTATACCCAAGTCCTAAGGCCCTACACCAGGGTCTAGAACCAAGATCTAAGGTCCGTAATCTAGGCTTTTAAGTTCTTATACCCAAGTCCTAAGGCCCTACACCAGGGTCTAGAACCGAGATCTAAGGTCCGTAGTCTAGGCTTTTAGGTTCTAATACCCAAATCCTAAGGCCCTACACCAGGGTCTAGAACCAAGACCTAAGGTCCGTGGTCTAGGCCTTTAAGTTCTTATACCCAAGTCCTAAGGCCCTACACCAGGGTCTAGAACCAAGGTCCGTGGTCTAGGCTTTTAGGTTCTTATACCCAAGTCCTAAGGCCCTACACCAGGGTCTAAAACCAAGATCTAAGGTCCGTGGTCTAGGCTTTTAGGTTTCTTATACCCAAGTCCTAAGGCCCTACACCAGGGTCTAGAACCAAGATCTAAGGTCCGTGGTCTAGGCTTTTAGGTTTTTATACCCAAGTCCTAAGGCCCTACACCAGGGTCTAGAACCAAGACCTAAGGTCCGTGGTCTAGGCCTTTAGGTTCTTATACCCAAGTCCTAAGGCCCTACACCAGGGTCTAGAACCAAGTTCTAAGGTCCGTAGTCTAGGCTTTTAGGTTCTTATACGCAAGTCCTAAGGCCCTACACCAGGGTCTAGAACCAAGATCTAAGGTCCGTGGTCTAGGCTTTCAGAATCTTATACCCAAGTATTAAAGCCCTACACCAGGGTCTAAAACCATGATCTAAGGTCCGTGGTATCTAGGCTTTTAGGTTCTTATACCTAAGATTTAAGGTCTGTGGTCTAGGCTTTTAGGTTCTTATACCCAAGTCCTAAGGCCCTACACCAGGGTCTAGAACCAAGTTTTAAGGTCCGTGGTCCAGGTTTTTAGGTTCTTATACCCAAGTCCTAAGGCCCTACACCAGGGTGTAGAACCAAGATCTAAAGTCCGTGGTCTAGGCTTTTAGGTTCTTATACCCAAGTCCTAAGGCCCTACACCAGGTGTAGAACCAAGGTCCGTGGTCTAGGCTTTTAGGTTCTTATACCCAAGTCCTAAGGATCTACACCAGGGTCTAGAACCTAGATCTAAGGTCCGTGGCCTGGCTTTTAGGTTTTTACCCAAGTCCTAAGGCCATACACCCTGGTCTAAGCTTTTAAGTACTTAGACCCGAGACCTAAGGCCATAAACCGTTTTCCAGGCTTTTAAGCTCTTAGACTCAAGACCTAAGGCCATACACCGTGGTCTAGGCTTTTAAGTACTTAGACCCAAGACCTAAGGCCATACACCGTGGGCTAGGCTTTTAAGCTCTTAGATCCAAGACCTAAGGCTTTCCGCATGGACTAGACTCAAGACCTAAAGCCATACACCGTGGTCTATGCTTTTAAGCACTTAGACCCAAGACCTGAGGCCATAGAGTTAAGACCTGAACACTTACAATGGGGGTCGCGATTCACGGCCCCTGAACAGACACTGTGGTGTAGACCCAAGACTTAGGGCCATACACCGTGGTATAGACTTTTAAGTACTTAGACCCAAGACCTAAGGCCATACACCGTAGTCTAGGCTTTTAGGTTCTTATACCTAAGACCTAAGGCCCTACACCGTGGGCTAGGCTTTAAAGCTCTTAGACCCAAGACCTAAAACCATAGAGTTAAGACTTGAAAACTTACAAGTTAGTCGCAATTCACGACCCCCCGAACAGACACCGTTGTCTAGACCCAATACCTAAGGCCCTACACCTAGACCCAAGATCTAAGGTCCTTCACCATGATCTAGACCCTAAGACCAAAGGCCTTACACCATGGTCTTGTACATGGCATAAACCGTTTGCAGTTGTGGTTGTTTCATCTATTTCTAGAGGTAAGTCGGCCTCTAAGTTCCTAGACCCTAAGACCAAAGGCCTTATACCACGGTCTAGTACTCGGCATAAGCCATGTGCAGTTGTGGTTGTTTCATCTATAGCTAGAGTAAAGTAATAAGTTCTTAGACCCTAAGACCAAAGGCCTTACACCATGGTCTAGTACTCGGCATAAACCGTTTTGCAGCTGTGGTTGTTTCATCTATAGCTAAAGGTAAGTCCTAGGTTCTTAGACCCTAAGACCAAAGGCCTTACATCATGTTCTAGTATTCCTCTTAAGCCGTGTGCAGTGGTTAATTTGTCTATACTTAGAAGAAAGTCGGCCTTTAAGTTCTTAGACCCTAGACCTAAGACCCTACACCCATGGACTACAACCTGGACCTAAGGCCACATCCCGAGGTTTTGTACTCGTTTAAAACCGTGTGCAGTTGTGGTTGTTTCATCTATAGCTGGGCGAAGATTGGCCTTTAATAACTGTGTGCAGTTATTACTGTTTCATCTCGAAAAAGAGAATGTTTATGCTTTTACACCATAACTTAGAACGAAAACCTAAGGACCTTAGACCGATACCCTAGGACATAAGGGCTTAGACTTATTGCTTTAGATCTAGGGCAAAAGAAATTTAAATGAGGACCTAAGGCCTCATAATTTAGACCAACCTCAATCCCAAGCATTTAAGGCATTATACCATGGACCTGTATGTATATGACCCTTAAACATCTGACCTAAGATCTAAGGCTTTAACATAAAGTCTTAAGCCCTAAGACCCTACCCCATGGGCTAGTACTGGTCCTACACCATGTGGGACCGTGTAAAATGGCGTGCATAAAGCCAATCACATGGATTATTTGAAAGCCCAGCGCACATGAACACCTGTGTTTGCTGTTGGGCGTTTTTATGATTTGCGCTTTCGAAAATATATGAAATATGGTTCTACACCCTGGTGTAGGGCCTTAGGACTTGGGTATAAGAACCTAAAAGCCTAGACCACGGACTTTAGATCTTGGTTCTACACCCTGGTGTAGGGCCTTAGGACTTGGGTATAAGAACCTAAAAACCTGGACCACGGACCTTAAAACTTGGTTCTAGACCCTGGTGTAGGGCCTTAGGACTTGGGTATAAGAACCTAAAAGCCTAGACCACAGACCTTAAATCTTAGGTATAAGAACCTAAAAGCCTAGATACCACGGACCTTAGATCATGGTTTTAGACCCTGGTGTAGGGCTTTAATACTTGGGTATAAGATTCTGAAAGCCTAGACCACGGACCTTAGATCTTGGTTCTAGACCCTGGTGTAGGGCCTTAGGACTTGCGTATAAGAACCTAAAAGCCTAGACTACGGACCTTAGAACTTGGTTCTAGACCCTGGTGTAGGGCCTTAGGACTTGGGTATAAGAACCTAAAGGCCTAGACCACGGACCTTAGGTCTTGGTTCTAGACCCTGGTGTAGGGCCTTAGGACTTGGGTATAAAAACCTAAAAGCCTAGACCACGGACCTTAGAACTTGGTTCTAGACCCTGGTGTAGGGCCTTAGGACTTGGGTATAAGAAACCTAAAAGCCTTAGACCACGGACCTTAGATCTTGGTTTTAGACCCTGGTGTAGGGCCTTAGGACTTGGGTATAAGAACCTAAAAGCCTAGACCACGGACCTTGGTTCTAGACCCTGGTGTAGGGCCTTAGGACTTGGGTATAAGAACCTAAAGGCCTAGACCACGGACCTTAGGTCTTGGTTCTAGACCCTGGTGTAGGGCCTTAGGATTTGGGTATTAGAACCTAAAAGCCTAGACTACGGACCTTAGATCTCGGTTCTAGACCCTGGTGTAGGGCCTTAGGACTTGGGTATAAGAACTTAAAAGCCTAGATTACGGACCTTAGATCTTGGTTCTAGACCCTGGTGTAGGGCCTTAGGACTTGGGTATAAGAACCTAAAAGAATACACAACGGACCTTGGGTCTTGGTTTTAGACCATCGTGTAGGGCCTTATGTCTTGAGAAGAACTTAGAGGCCTAGATCACAGGCATTAGGTTTAGGGTCTAGGCTATGATGTAGGGTCTTAGGTCTTGGATTCAAGAACCTAAAGGCCTAGATTACGGGCCTTAGATCTGGAGGCTAAGAACCTAAATGCCTATGCAGGCCTTGGGGCTTAGAACCTGAAGCCTAGACCACAGACCTTAGATCTTGGGTCTAGACCATGGTGTAGTAGGTCTTTGGTCTAAAAACCTAAAAGCCTAGACCACGGTGTATTAGGTATTAGGTTTAGACCACAGTGTCTTTTCAGGGGGGGGCTGTGAATCGCGGCCCCCTTGTAAATATTCAGGTCTTAACTCTATGGCCTAGGTCTTTTTAAGATCCTTAAAGCCTACGGTGTATAGCCTTAGGTCTTGGGTCAAGTCCATGCGGTAGTTAGGAGTTGGGTAAGATGGATGGAGGTTGGTCTTCAAATACTCCAATCTGAATCTGATAACCATTTCTGGTCATAATTTCATATTCAAAGAAAAAAGACCTCGTTGCCTAATGTTTGCTCAATTCATGGGGGGCTGTGAATCGCGGCCCCCTTGTAAGTTTTCAGATCTTAAGGTTTTATGGCTTTGTACTAAGGTGTCAGGCCTTATGTTTACATCTTAGTCCCGACACATTAGGTCCTGGCTGGGGGCTGATAGGTCTTATACACAGGTCATAGCTTTAGCCACTAGGTTTTTGAGCTTTGGACTCAGTTGCAAGGCCTTAGGTTTAGACTTTAGGTTCAACACATTAGGTCTAAGCTGTTGGGTAATAGGTCCTATTCACAGGTTAAAGCCTTAGCTGCTAGGTTTTAGGGCTTTGGACTCAGGTGCAAGGCCTTAGGTTTACATCTTAGTGCCAACACATAAGGTTTAGGCTGTTGGCTAATAACTATTCACAGGTCAAATCCTTAGCTGCTAGGTTTTAGGGTTTTGGACTCAGGTGCAAGGGCTTAGGTTTAGATCTTAGATCCAGCACATTAGGCCTACGCTGATGGATAATATGCCCTATTCACAGGTCAAATCCTTAGCTGCTAGCTTTTAGGGCTTTGGACTCAGGTTCAAGGCCTTAGGTTTACATCTTAGTGCCAACACATTAGGTTTAGGCTGTTTGCTAATAGGTACTATTCACAGGTCAAATCCTTAGCTGCTAAGTTTTAGGGTTTTGGACTCAAGTGCAAGGCCTGAGGTTTAGATTTTTGGTCCAACACATTAGGTCTAAGCTAAACGCAAATAGGTCCTATTCACAGGTCAAAGCCTTAGCTGCTAGGTTTTAGGACCTAAGTCCAAGGCATTTCATCTTAGGAACCATGTGTAAGGCCTTAGGCTTAGATCTTATGTCCAACACATTAGGCCTAAGCTAATAGATAATAGGCCCTATTCACAGGTCAAAGCCTTAGCTGCTAGCTTTTAGGGCTTTGGACTCAGGTGCAAGGCCTTACGTTTACATCTTAGTACCAACACATTAGGTTTAGGCTGTTGGCTAATAACTATTCACAGGTCAAATCCTTAGCTGCTAGGTTTTAGGGTTTTGGACTCAGGTGCAAGGGCTTAGGTTTAGATCTTAGATCCAGCACATTAGGCCTACGCTGATGGATAATAGGCCCTATTCACAGGTCAAATCCTTAGCTGCTAGCTTTAAGGGCTTTGGACTCAGGTGCAAGGCCTTAGGTTTACATCTTAGTGCCAAAACATTAGGTTTAGGCTGTTGGCTAATAACTATTCACAGGTCAAATCCTTAGCTGCTAGGTTTTATCGTTTTGGACTCAGGTACAAGGGCTTAGGTTTAGATCTTAAGTCCAGCACATTAGGCCTACGCTGATGGATAATAGGCCCTATTCACAGGGTCAAATCCTTAGCTGCTAGCTTTTAGGGCTTTGGACTCAGGTGCAAGGCCTTAGGTTTACATCTTAGTGCCAACACGTTAGGTTTAGGCTGTTGGCTAATAGGCACTATTCACAGGTCAAATCCTTAGCTGCTAGGTTTTATCGTTTTGGACTCAGGTACAAGGGCTTAGGTTTAGATCTTAGGTCCAGCACATTAGGCCTACGCTGATGGATAATAGGCCCTATTCACAGGGTCAAATCCTTAGCTGCTAGCTTTTAGGGCTTTGGACTCAGGTGCAAGGCCTTAGGTTTACATCTTAGTGCCAACACATTAGGTTTAGGCTGTTGGCTAATAGGCACTATTCACAGGTCAAATCCTTAGCTGCTAGGTTTTAGGGTTTTGGACTCAGGTGCAATGCCTTAGGCCTAGATCTTATGTCCAACACATTAGGCCTAAGCTTATAGATAATAGGCCCTATTCACAGGTCAAATCCTTAGCTGCTAGGTTTTATCGTTTTGGACTCAGGTACAAGGGCTTAGGTTTAGATCTTAGGTCCAGCACATTAGGCCTACGCTGATGGATAATAGGCCCTATTCACAGGTCAAAGCCTTAGCTGCTAGCTGTTAGGACTTTGGACTCAGGTGCAAGGCCTTAGGTTTATCTCTTAGTGCCAACACATTAGGTTTAGGCTGTTGGCTAATAGGCCCTATTCACAGGTCAAATCCTTAGCTGCTAGGTTTTAGGGTTTTGGACTCAGGTGCAAGGCCTTAGGATTACATCTTAGTGCCAACACATTAGGTTTACGCTGTTGGCTAATAACTATTCACAGGTCAAAGCCTTAGCTGCTAGGTTTTAGGGCTTTGAACTCAGCTGTTAGGCCTTAGGTTTAGATCTTAGGTCCAACACATTAGGTCTAAGCTGGTGGCTAATCGGCCCTATTCACAGGTTTAAGCCTTAGCTGCTATGTTTTAGGGCTTTGGACTCAGGTGCAAGGCCTTAGGTTTAGATCTTAGGTCCAACACATTAGGTCTAAGCTGGTGGCTAATCGGCCCTATTCACAGGTTTAAGCCTTAGCTGCTATGTTTTAGGGCTTTGGACTCAGTGCAAGGCCTTAGGTTTAGATCTTAGGTCCAACACATTAGGATTAAGCTAATGGTTAATAGGGCTTATTGATAGGTTAAAGCCTTAGCTGCTAGGTTTTAGGGCTTGTCTGGGCCTTAGGAATTAGATCTTAAGAGGTTAAACTGGTTAAAAATTGGAGAATTTTGGCCTAAAAATGTGTCTTTGAAGGTAAAATTGCAATTTGAAGCTGAAGGCGCTCACAAAACATGAGTATTCCCTGGATTATATTCAAAATGCTCCTTGAAATCACTGTCTGAAATCCTGAAAAATGCCCTGAAATGGGCTGATATTTGGCCAAAACCAACCAGAATCCGGTAAAAAACCGGTCAATTTGAAGCTGAAGGCGGTCAAAAAAGCACCCCTAATTAAACTAACAACTGGATTAAATTCTAAGTGCTTCTTGAAATCAATATCTGAAAATCCTGAAAAATGCCCTAAAATGGGCTGAAATGGGCTGATATTTGACCAAAACCGGCCAGAATCCGGTCAAAAACCGGTCAATTTGGAGCTGAAAGCGGTAAAAAAAAACTATGAGTGTTCCCTGGATTATATTCAAAAGTGGTCATTTGAAGCAAAAAGTGGTCATTTGAAGCAAAAGTGGTCATACGAAGCAAAAAAAAGTGGTCATATGAAGCAAAAAAGTGGTCATACGAAGCAAAAAGTCATCAAAAAAAACTATGAGGGTGTTTCAGAACCGGTGTTTAACCTACTACTCACTATTGTTATATAAAAAACTTGAGTAGGTTGGTGGGAAATCAAATCAGTAGGTTTAAATGTAAAACCTTTATATGCAGGCGTTGTTTACAACATTTCGGAAGACAAGATCTGCTTCAAAGTCACAAAGAACTCTGTAAGGAACACGAAGCGGTGAAAATCAGAATGCCAAAAAAAGGTGATGTCGTCAAGTTTACCCATCATAGATGTCAGATGAAGATTCCGTTTGTCATGTATGCAGATTTCGAGTGCATACTGGAACCGATCGACACTTGTCAACCACCGGAAAACGGCACATCGTACACCAATAAATATCAACACCACGCGGCTAGAAGCTTCGTATTATACACGGTGTATACTAATGGTGATTATAAAGAACCGATAACATATTTCGGTGTGGATGCTGCTCAACAATTTGCAAAAGTGTTGAAATCTGAATTGGAAGCTATTGAAGAATTTTGTCTTGCAAACAAAAAACCCATGAAACCGCTGACTGACGAACAGAGAGAGCAGGCGGAAAAAACAAAGATATGTCATATATGCGGTAAAGATTTGGTAACTGATTTTGTCTTCGATCACGATCATTTGACGGGTGAATTTCGTGGATTAGCACACAACTCTTGTAACTTGAACTATCAGATTCCGAAATTCGTCCCCATATTCATACACAACCTGACCGGATACGACACTCATCTGTTTGTAAAAATGCTGCGTTTAGATGATAAAACCAAGATAGATGTCATCCCGAATAACGAGGAACGATACATATCCTACACAGTTGATTTCAATATCAATATAAAAGCAAGATTCGTAGATTCATTCAAATTTACCATTGACTCACTCGATACGCTGGTAAAAAACTTGGACCGATTTGTACACATAAGTAAATATGGGGGTTGGGGTACTCAAGCGCTTATGCTTAGGCAAAAAGGTGTTTATCCATACGATTATATGGACAGCGATGATAAATATTTGGAAACCAGTTTACCAAGCCAAGAAAAATTTTACAATAAACTGAACAAATGCGGGATCAGCGATTCGGACTATTCACGTGCAAAACAGGTTTGGGAGGGATTCGGCATACAGAATATGAAAGAGTACACCTTACTTTATAATAAAGCTGACGTGTTATTGTTAGCCGATGTTATGGAAAGTTTCAGGAACATTTGCATAGAAACTTACTCACTCGACCCCGCATGGTATTTCACAACCCCGGGGCTTTCATGGAGTGCCATGTTGAAGCAGACGGGAATAGAACTTCAGCTGTTGTCCGATTATGAAATGATTTTGATGATCACCAAAGGCATCCGTGGGGGCATATCACAATGCTGCAATCGCTATGCGAAGGCGAACAACCCGTACATGCCTCTTTATAACAAAGACGAACCGACTACTTATCTGATGTATTTAGATGCCGTGAACCTATACGGGTGGGCGATGTCTCAACCAATGTCGTATGGTGATTTCGAATGGGTTGATACGGATATAGATGTTATGAAGATCGAAGATGATTCTGACAAAGGATATATTCTGGAAGTCGACTTGGAGTATCCCCAAGAACTGCACGATTTGCATTCCGAGTTTCCTCTCGCTCCTGAAAAACGTTGCCCACCCGGTTCCAAGGAGGTTAAACTCCTTACCACTCTGTATGACAAAGAGAAATATGTTATTCACTATCGAAATTTGAAATTGTATTTAACACTTGGAATGAAACTTACCAAGATACACAGAGTGTTGCGCTTCAGTCAAAGTAAATGGTTGGAACCCTACATTGATAAGAACATGGGCATGTGGATGGAGCAAACGAATAAATCGGCTAAACAGTTTTTCAAACTGATGAACAACTCGATTTATGGAAAAACTGTCGAGAACATAAGGAACAGAGTAGACATACGTCTGGCGACTCAGGACAAGCAGATCGACAAATGGATCGCGAAGCCGCAGTTCAAACACAGAACGATATTTTCAGAAAACCTTTCAGCGGTGCACATGAGGAAAATGAGTTTACTATTCAACAAGGCGATTTACGTGGGGATGAGCATATTGGACATATCCAAGACACTCGTATACGATTTCCATTACAATTTTATAAAGGCTAAATACGGTGATAAAGCTAAATTGCAGTACACAGATACCGACAGTCTGGAGTATCTGATAGAGACACCGAATTTTTATGAAGATATGAAACTGACACTCGACAGGTACGACACCTCCAACTACAAGAAGTATAACCAATTCAATATGCCACGGGTAAACAAGAAAAAATTATGAACGATGAAAGACGAATTCGGTGGTGTAATCGGTAAGGAATTCGTAGGACTGCGATCCAAGATGTATGCCAACTATACTTTGGAGGGTGACGAGCTAAAAAAATCTAAAGGAGTGAAAAAATCTGTTGTAAAAAATGAAGTCACCTTCGAGGATTACAAGAAATGTTTGTTCGAGCAGAAAGAACTATACAAATCGATGAACATCATAAGAAGTCACGGGCATGAGTTGTACAGCGTCGAAATGTATAAAAAAGTACTATCCACGACTGATGACAAGCGATACATCTTGGAGGACGGAATCACCAGTCTGCCGTGGGGACACTACAAGATACCCAAGGATGTCGAAGCCGAATTGCTTTTGAACAGCAACATTTCACTGGAATAGAGAGTGTTTTTATTTGTGAATAAAAATATTTCTTTTAATCAATATCTTTTTTTATTTCCAATTTCCAGTTTACTGATATTATTGCTTATTTTTGTTGGGACTTTTTTATGATACAATCCACCTATTTTCACACACATTTAAATCATCATCTGTACATATTCCTTTTTAACGTCATAAGTGAACATGGTCTGTGATACCACGATGACGTAGGCCGTAGTGCCTTTATCAGCTACCGGACCGGAAACCGCGTTTGTAAAATCCAATTCGATTTGGATATCGTTTCTTTTTCTCTCGGTCGAAAACGGATGGAGATGTGTGTCTATCACCATCACCGGGTATTTGTTGATGAAATCGTTTATATTGAGATACACATCATCGTTTTTGAACATGACTTGTCTCATCGAACAGTAGCTGTCGTATAGCAGCCTGTACTTTTTATCCGTGATATTCAAATTCTGCTGTTCCTGCGGGTACCGTTGCCCGTTTATTTTCACGTGGAAGTTCTTTATGTTTACACTGTCAAACTGACCGGGGTCTTTGGTCTGATCGTTCTTACGACTCGTCTGTAAACCGATTATCACAAAGACCGGATTGAGTATGTTCCGGTAGAGATTCGTTATGTCGAACGTGTAATTTGAGCCTATCACACCGAACTTTTCAATACAATCCCAGCGGAAATATTCATATACCAATTCGCCTTTCTCGCTCAATTTCTTAAGCCCATCGATGAGCACGGCTTTCTTGGAGGGGTCGTAATCCACGAGGGGGACTTTCAATACGAAACTGGTAATTTTTATTTTTCCCTCCGCTGCGTCAACAGCATTGGCACCGGAACCTTCAGTCCAGCGGTAGATTGCATCATCGTCTTCCGCGCGGGTGAACGTTATTTCAAATCCACCCTTGTACATTGGATACTTTAGACTGTCAAAGAAGCCCAGACCCAGATGGGCCAGCGTTCCCAGTGCTTCGAACTTGCCGCCGCCCTTGTCGTAAACCGATTTGAATCCGCTGCTGTAGTACGTGTTTTCCTCCGATCTGCTGTACGTGGTCAACCCTTTGATGGTGCTCGTAATACCGACTTTATCCACGGAATCGATGACTTGGTTGTGTTTTTTTCAATTCGATACTCTTGAACAAATAAGCCGCAAAATTGTCCACAAGTTTGATGGGGTCCGTGCTGGCATAACTAGCGCCATTGGATTTCTTGACAACCTCCCCTTGGATGTGAAACAATATCCTGTTGTTGTAAAACGAATCCCCGTGGTCCAGTTTGAATGTGGTGAAATTATTGGGTGAATTAAAGTGCAAGTCCGATACCTGTAGGACCGTGACATATTCGCATCTCGCTATCTTATCCGATGCCTCTTCGTAATATTTCTCCATTCCTAATATAGGTTTTAGGTTTTCCGAATTCCAATGAAAAATAAGAAAACTGTTTTGGAAAGCAATAAAAAATAAAAAACACCGAATTCCTGATCGCTTAATAAAATCGGCTACTTGAACAGTTTTACGTTTTTGTACATGTTCAAACGTCTCAACCCGAGATTTCGAAAAACCCTTTTATCTACACCTTCAACATTTTTTATTACATCCAAACATCGCTCTACGTAAGTAGTGGAAAAAGGGGGCTGCTGGCTCACTTCAAGGTCACCTGAGGGATGACGTCATCGAGGTCAATGACCTCACCGATGACGTCATCGATGACGTCATCGATGATGCAATCGATGACGTCATCACTAATGACGTCATTTCGATGACGTCACACCCATGACGTCACAGAAATGACGTGCTGATGACGTCATCACCCCTTACGTCATCAAAACGACGTCACCGACGCCACTAAGGTCAAGGTCACGCAGAAACTTAAAATTTTTTGGCACTTTTGCCGTTTCTCACACTACGCTCCGAGTTTCAGTCAGAGTCCCCGTGACCTTGACGACTTGGAGCGAAATTAGACGAGAAACAGCAAAAGTGCTGAGGAAACTGCAAGTTTGCAACGTGACTCTGCCTAAACCGTCATGTGACACCGCTCGGGTGACCTTGAAGTGAGCCAGCAGCCCCCTTTAGACCAGTACTACAACCGCGATGTGCACCCTACGACAGACACCGAGCGACTGACTGTCCGGCCCCGCGCACTCTAGGTATATGGGAAGTGGTGGGGGAACTGCGATGACCTCGGGAAACTTGAAAATGTCAAGCCAGGTAGCACCGTTTTGGTGCTACCTTAAATTTACATGTTAAAGTGTGATGACCTTGAGGTTGACTGTGAACCTGGGGCTTAGGATTGTGTTTAACAGCTTGACGTTTTCGCCGGAGGTCAAGTGTGGTGACATTGAACTGGTTAAAATCAAAACTGCACAGCAGACTGCACAACACGGATGTGCATCCTACGACAGCCGCCGAGCGACTGACCTCCGGGCCCTGCGTACTCTAGATATATGGGGAAGTGGTGGGGGAAATTTTAAGGTCATTTAAACGGAGTTTAAAAAAAGTCAAAGAGTAGAAAGACTACTCTTGTGAGTCTATAGCGATTTCATTGATAGTGAGTGCTTCGGTATGCCAAGTTGATCTGTATTGACACGCTCCTAAATAATGTTTGCAAAAACCTGCAAAATGATTGTTGCACAATTTGCAGCCAGTTAGCTGTTTTAGTTTGAATTCAATGCAACGTTCAGGGCAGCAGGTGTACTTATGCCCTCTCATTTGGTACACATGGAATGTCTTCAACTTCGGTTTCGGCTTCTTCCAAGACTTGCACTTACACATGCACTGACCAAAAGCTTCACATGTTCTACAAGCCAGACCATCCACCACATCAATGTCATTTGGCCATGAAAAACATTTCTGTTCGCAACAGTAGTTGAGTTGACTGTCCATGTTGCTGCGGTGAAGGTGCGCGATGAAATGATGCTGTAGTCAGTGAGAGTGCACCTTAAATAAACTCAGTGGAGGGGGAAAGGTCAAGGTCATTCAAACGGAGTTTTAAAAAAGATGACTAGTTGTCCTCCTCGTCCGTCGTACTTGGAGAGCTGTCAGACGAAGAGCCCCGCGCAGGTGCTCTCCAGATGAAATGTATATCTATTTGAAAGCGCAGGCCTGGATCTTGTACCATCAACTCCTTTAATCTATTACATACCAATTCCACTTTGTACACATTGTTAATAATCAACACCCAAGGCTTCGGCTGAACATAACGTGTAGTTGAGTCAGCCTCGCAGACAGTTACACCTTCCGGTGATATTGGAGTGTATAAATGTGTAAAATCTCGTTGCTGAGGCTGGCTTGAAGTTGAAGGTTCTGTGCCGACCCTGGTTGCATCAAAATTCAAATCCATTCTACATTCAAGAGGTCCAGGGTTCCCGTTTAATACATTGAGTAATTTTTGATACAAGACTTCCACTTCTGTCGCATCCTGTAAATGAACAGTCCACCGCAAGGGAAATGCTTCGTCCGTAGTGGCGTCAACTTGAGAAAGAGTTCTTTCCGCCATGGCAGCTAAGCAAGGAATGAGGTGAGCTGCAGTCAGTTGTAACATTATCGAAAAGTAGAGGGGGAAATTTCAAGATCATTTAAAATTGGGTTTTAAAAAAGGAAGGAGTGGAGGGGAAAGTTCAAGGTCGTTCCAACATCAGTAGTGGAGTCAGCTTGGCTGATGGTGTTGTCCACCATGGTTGCTTGTCGAACAAGGAATGACGGGTGATGTGATACTCATGCAGGAACATGGTGAAGTGGTGGGGGAAGTTTCAAGGTCATCCAAACGGAGTTTTAAAAAAAAGGAAAACCTACAAAGTAACATTGAAACTTTCCAACTGATGGTGGCGGGCGTTTTCTTCCGCAACCTTGCCGACACATGTGACTATACCATATAGTATGAAAAGTACAACCATAATAAGGCCGAACAATAAAAGATAGCCGTTGACTATCATGATATTTTCTGAGTGGATCTGCTTTCTTCTTATCTCCCTCTCTTGCATCCTCTTCTCTAACTCGTGGATGAAGTCGCAGCATGCGTGAGGACATCTTTCATCTGTTGGTAGGTTTGCCATTGTTGATGTTGTCGGTTTGGTTGTTGAAGATGGAATGAGGTTTCTAATCGTGATGTGCCATGTACACCAATAGTGAAGTGGTGGGGGTAGCAAAGCAGTGAAGGGGGAAGTTTCAAGGTCATTCAAATTGTGTTTTAAAAAAACCTATCTTGTTACTGAGCTAATATGTCAGTAACAAGATAGGTGTTTTTGCTCTTTTACTTCTTTAATATAATGAAAAAATAAACATATTCTACAATGGTTAGAACAAGAAATACAACTGCTAGTCAGCTGAAGTAATCCAAGTTGTCCGGCTCGGTCTTCATGGACGTCGGTGAGGAAGCTGTCGATGAGTGTCCAGGCTCTTCCTTTGGCTGCCGGGTGTTCCGTATATTGCAAGCGTAGACTTGCACATTTATACGGTAGCCTCTTGCCACCATTAGCTGCAACTCCTTGTACAAATCGTTCAGCTCCTGTTGTGTTTTGATAGTCACCTCCTCATAGCTGGCACAGCTTACGTTGAGAGACATCCTGATGTTGCTAGGTTGGCTGCTGGAGTAGAAATGAAGCCAAGGCACAGCGCTTGGAGGTATATGAAAAAGTGGTGAGGGTGTTTGCATTCAAACAGGTTTGACTTGTAGCGTGGTGGGGGTAACTGTGAAATGCAAAGGTCAAAGGTCAAGGTCACCCGCGAAGTTTAAAAAAAAAAATGCAACATATCAATATGTGACAAACTTCACATATTGATATGTTGCATTTTTTTGTCTTTTGTATTTTTTGTTTTTTATGGTTTATTTATTTATAAAACGTTACAATAACATATTTACAACAGTAAAACTTAAATCTAACACTGCTGCTTGTCGGCGATGTGGATGGTCAACTCGGTGGAATTGCTACCCGTGCAACCGTGGGAAACCAGGTAGAGACAGCCGGGTTGGATGGAGCGCAGATCCTCGTTCTGGAGGAGATGGACGAACCGTTGTGGCAGGTAGACTTGGAACTTGGGCTCATCCCCCGGAGTGAACGGTGCCTCGCTAAGACTGCAGCAGATGGCCTCTCCAATTGTAGTCTCCATCTTCTTCATGGCGTGGATAATGTAGTGCTTCTCGTCTTTAAGTTCGGAACACTTCTTGACGGGTAGTATGGTAGATTTTGAGTGAGCATTGAACTGCTCAACCAAAGTTTGCAGGAACTGGTGAGATGCCATGGTCGAGATATAGATCGTCTTCTTCGTATTCTTGCTGGGAGATGTTGTCGTCTCGGAATCTCGAGTAATACTCATGCCAGGTCCCGGTCTGCTCCTCACTTATATAACCCCCGTTACCCCCACCACTCCCCATTTCCCCACTTTGAAGGTATGATGCGAGCTTATAGGCGTTTTTTAAAGCGCAATGTCTATCTTTTTCATGTTCTGGACTTTTAGTACAAATACAAACATTTTCCATCGTATACTTGTAATTTTTATCCAATTCCACATCATTAACCGGAACATGAGTAAATCCTTCGATCCATCTTTTCTTTTCCAGCCCCTTTGTGTAAATATTGGTAAACTTGTCTGAAAAGTGATGCATAATGTGATACAAGTCCGTGTAACTTGTAAAACCATCATACCAATCGATATGATGGAAGTGTTTTGAAATCCATCTGTTGGTAGTAGCGGCTTTACTGGTTAAAGATGAATAAGAACATGGTGGTTTAAATAAAAACGAATAAGGAACACTTGTATTGATGTCGAAAAACACAAGTTCTTTTATGATAAATCTATCATCATTACCCCGAAACGCTTGGAACTCAATTATACCAGGTTTGGACTTTACTTGTTCTTCTTCCTTGTCCATTGCGAAGATCACTCGTCTGCTCATGACGAAGTCCAAAGGTCAACTGATTTCCACACCACGGTAGGTACGACTTTTATACCCGGCCGTACAGTTGTTGGCGCGTTGGTGTATATTTAACGTGGGCACCGTCCCCAGTAGGCCTAACCCCACAAAGTGTTTGATATTGTTTTAAAAATTAACCATTGCTGTGTAGTTAATTGTCATTTAGGTTTCCATCTTTACATTTTCCTTGTTTTCATTTTCATCACTAACACTTGATTCTTCTCCTCCTTCTTCTTCCTCTTTTTCATGTTTTACTGATTTCTTATGTAGTTGAGCGTACTTTTCCAATTGTCTCCACATTTGTACTTCATGAGGAACCCTATTGAATATAGAAGTATCTACAGGTCCGTACAATATAGGTGCGTCCGGTTGTTTGTCCAAAGTGTCTTCCAGATAATCTTTAATAATTGAACTTGAAAACACCAGTTGTCTCAAGTATCTCGTTATTGGTTCAGTTGCACAAGTTAGAATAAAAAACTCTTCTCGATTAAGTTGAATCTTGTTATCATGTCTTGTTGTGTCTCTAAACCGCAACTGATGATCACCACGATGTTTAACAATATCGATTTCCACATTTGAATCCAAAAGGCCTACTCTTGTCTTTCTTCCAAACATGTTACTACTTAAATAGCATTCTAGCAGATGCAAGTGTTTCATAAACGATTCCCAAGCAGTGTCCGTAAACAAAATCATTTTGGGTCCATGAGTTAAAATTACAGTAGGGGAATAATCTGTAGATTTCATAACACCGATTAAAACACTTTTGTCCAAACTGGAAGAGAATGGGTAAAATATTCGCAAGAATACCTCACTTAATATGTTAGGAGAAATATTATCTTCAATATCCCTTTTCCTCTTGTGTGCATTCTTTCTTCTTTTACCTTTTTCCTCAACATTATTACTGGCGTGGAGTTGTCCGCAAGCGTTGTGTTCATCTCCCTCCGGTTGACCTTGAAGATCTAAAAAGTCGGATATCTCCTTCTCAATATCTACTACATTTTCTTGTGTACCACTAGGAGAAGCCATATTGAATAAGATGCTACCCATACAACAACAGGCAACAAACTGATAAGGAGCGAGCTGAACGCTCTGCTTTTATACTCGCGGAATGCATTGGAATGTAGGAAAACCGGTCTTTTACAATACATTTTTAACAATTCCAGTTAAAGGTGTGTATGTTACGATTTTATCATGTAGAATTAAACAGTATGCAGTTGTATTAGCCGATATAGGCACGTTGAATTCCATTTCTATTTTTATATCTACACTTGATGATTTTACCGATTCATTTTGTTTAGAACAATCGATTACAACTATAGGGTAACCATCTAAGTATTTTTCTGGTGATAGTAAAGGTGCATTCGTTTTACCATAATATGAACTTTGGAATCTTGCATACATATCGTACAATATGCTGTACTTTTTATTAGCGAATGACACATTTAAATTATCGTATGGAAAAAATTGTGAATTTAAATAAACTTTAATATTTTTCAAGTTGCAATGATCAAATTGGCCTGCATGTTTGGTGATGGTGTCTCTTCTGCCTGTTTGTAAACCAAATATAATATACCTGGCTCGTTCCACATAATTATATGTTTTAACTGTCCAAGTGTGTCGATCCGTAGTTGGCAAGCTGGGATGTTCATGAAATTCCCAACTTCTAAAAGGAATTACAATATCACGATCAGCCTTTAACTTTCTTAATAGTAGCATTCTATGCTCGTCAGCTAATTTAACATGTGGAACTCTCCATACAATTTTGTCTAATGTTAATTTCCATTCTAAAGTTGCATCTGTTGTACCGTCTGGAGCTTTAATAATATCTTTATCGTTTGAAGATCTCAACAAAACTAATTCTTGTTTAACGTTTAATATTATTTTCCTATAATCTTCAGCAAAACCAAGCAACAAACGTAACGGAATATGAAAATCAAAATTTCCATTTGTATCTGGAGTGATTGTGTCTTTTGCAGGTAAAACCCATCCTGCAGGTTGTATTAAATTGGTTTCATTAGGTGATATAGATGTTAATCCCTTTAAAGTTGTTGCAATACCTACTTTTTTAGTAGAATCAACTGTTACACCTGATATTTCATATCTAATTTCATCAAACAGGAAAGCCATGGGATTATTTATAAATGGAACTGTTGTACCAGTAGTAGTACCGTCCTTTTTAGTAACTTTTCCTTCAATATACAAGTAACTTTCACATGGTAGTGTGTAAATGTCTTGATTTTGTATGGGAATACGAATTTCATCGTTATTGTTTAATTTTGATGAAGTGTAAGGGTTGTGGGTGTGATATTCTTTTTCCCATAGGGTTTCGTCGAATGTTGGACCCTGAGCTATATCCAGTATATCCATTATCGGTTACTTTTAATCCAATTCTCTCTAAGAAACGAATGTTCTCGCGTGTTAACTCCTCCACAGCTGAAGAGCTACTAATGCGGATTCCCGTAGGTTGTTCGCTTTTAAATGTTAAACCCATGATGTTATATTAAAGTGTTGATTTTAAATGTAATCTAACCGTAATAGGCTCTTCTCGGAAATCTATCAAGTTACCGTCTTGATCCAATACGTTCAACACGATGTCTGAAATGAAAGTGGTGTTCAAAGGTAGATATACCAGGTTTTGCGGCTTTTCAACAATTTTAAATCCAGGTGGTACACTGGGGTAAAAAGTATGTATTATATGAGTATTTGCTCCATCTCTGTAAGCTCCTTGTATAATATTACAAGTTATGTCTATACTATTGACTTTTAATATTGTTACAGTTTGTTTACCGGAATGTGTTTTATTTGGTTCTAAAATTGCTCCATCTTTGGGAAATCCTAATAAATCACCAATTGAGTGTGACTTACTGAAATCTATATAATATTTTGAAGTAAGCTCAGCTTTCATTGTATTGTTATTACCTTTTAGCGTTATATTGTCTTTTCCCATTTTATTTTGCAAAAATTCATTAATATGATCAATTTCATAAGAACCTGTGGGTAGAGTGCAAACTTCCAAGTCTGTAAACTTCCCACTGGCATCTTTTCCTTTATAATAATGCAATAAGTTATTTTTACCTTCCGTAACATTGGGAATAGAGTTGTAAGTTGTAATATCCAACAGTGCTGCCTCCCAAAATCTTCCTTTTTGCAAGCGTAACGCTGGAAAAAGGATACTTCATAAAGTGGACGATTTTCCTGTTAATGATACCGTATAGGAAGACATCTCAATAGTGACTGATACTTTTAGCTAGGAATTCCAAACATAAATGGCCGCATATTGAAGTATTATCAGGTTGTTCTCTTTTATAGTTGTAATATATGTTTTTAGCAGATTTAAAGTAATGTTCAAGTTCTTTAGGTGGTGGCAAATTTCCAAAACTATCAAAATAATATACATTACTATTTAGTTTCTTATAACACACCCAATGGGTGCCGGGCCCTTCAGTATTATCCAAATTTACGATTCCAGTCTCATTTTTCCATATTTTCTTTGGTAAACTGTCTTTCATAAATACTCCGCGGAAAAATGGTATTTTTAAACAGGAAATATATTTAAATAATTCAACATTAGTCAACGCTTTATGCGGTATAACCAATTGATTTCTTTTATTTAATATGCACGATACGGTCTTAGGTATAGACAAGCCCCGTTTTTTACCATTGACCATATTGTCGGTTTTTTATTATTTTTCCTTGGAGAACGTCTTTTTAGTCTAATATTACCACCATGTTTTCTCTTGCTTGATCCTTTTTTATTCTTACCCCTCCTTTTTCCACCTCCTACCGCTGTTTTAGCCTTCATACCTGCTGTTACCGCTAAAGCTGCTGCTTTTTCCGCAATACTAGCGTCACTAGACTTTACTCGTTGCCAAGCTATATTCGCTAGCTTTTTATCAGCGATTGACCTATTTTTTGAATCGGTAAACGTGGAATATGCGATATCGTGTTCTTTACAAGCCTGATCTAACTTATTTATGCCTGGATCACCTCTTTCCAGTCGTTTTTTCAATTTAGTTCCTGGTCCGCAATACTGATAACCTCCCGGTATATGAAATTCGTATGGTAAAGCGTCTATTGCTCTATTTACGATAGATCCTACTGGAATTCGATTTAAGGCTTTACTTAATAGAGAAACCGCTGTGGACGTGATCCCACCTCCTTTCCTTACAGTGTCTCGATATGGACTGGTGTAATGAAATGCCATGATTGTCTTTTATATTCGAAAAGCGTAACCTATGTGTTACCTCTATGACAGGTTGCACATAAATGATGTAATTTATGGTGTTATTTAATTAAATATCAAAAGTACCCCAATCTGTTGATCTAAACTTTTGTGTATTATGATTAAAAAAGTATTTATAAAGAATTTCTTGTTTAATCCATGCACTTCTCATTTTTTCATCAATAGGTTTATGTTGTCCGGCTGCAATATAATTATGCATATCAAATAATAAATTACCTATTACTTTAACAAGAAAATTAACAGTTACAGCGTTATCAGCATAATCAGGGTCTGCAACATTTGTTAATCGTTTGTTATCACAATTCCACCATTGTTTTCCAGTTGGCTCTAATTGTATTATCTGTTCATAAGTAACAGCATCACCAGGCTTTTCACCAATACCTAAATTTGTCAATGACTTTCCTTTACCATCCCAAACACTATTGTTTTCTTCAAGTAAAGTAAACTTTTTATTTCCCTGTACAAATACATCTCCTTGTCGTGTTACTACTTGGTCTTGTTTCACAAAACCAGATGTTTATTGTTTTAAAGTTTCCTTTATTTGCCCCACCGTTGCACCATCTGATGGTGCAGAACCATCTTTTACATTCGCTAAACAATTACCAAAGCAATCAATAATTCCTACATCACGTGTAATACAATGATCTTTGATGTATTTTAAATTTACAGCATCATTTTCATTCTTTGGATAACCTATATCGTTAATAACAAATTTATAAAAAGAAAACCCATCTTTTGTCTTTTCAGGTATTATAGAATGTAAATAGCGTCTATTTATGCTGTCTTTTTCATCTACAGGGTCTGCTACGTTAGATATACGTCGATTTTCAGCATTATACGTTTTTCCATCGAATTTTAACGTATTTTTCAATTCCGATGATAAATAACCTCTGTTTATTGCATCAGCGTTTTGATTTGGCTTACCGACGTTGGAAATTCTATGATTACCCGCGTTATATGTGTTTTTGTTTAGTTTCAGTGTTGGTAATATCTCTTTTTTTAATACTTTTAAATTTATTGCATCATTTTCATCTGTGGGATCATTAATGTTTTTTAACCGTTTATTACTAATATCATAATCTCCATCAGGTGTTTGTGGTAATCCAACACCTTTTTTTTAAAGTATTAAAGTAATATAATCCATCTGATGAATACCGTCCGAACTTGTCAACACTCATGGTGCAACTGAATAACATTCTAGAGTGTAACCCATTTTTATAATATTAGTCCCGATTTCTAACCCATATCAGTTTTTATACAAATTCTTAGTCTTCATCAGTTACATTTGCATCATTCCCGGGACATTTAAAATATTTTAAATCTGCACTAATTAATGATCTGTCTGCTTCATTTCTAAATACATGATTTTTATGAATAAATTCCTCACCAGACAATTTTCTAAATCCGCTAAATGAATTTGGATCTGCAATTAATATATTTTGATAATCATTTACATCCATTAATTTAAATCTTTTGGTATTATAAATAAACTCTTGATTTGCACTATCATATTGTAATGTTTGAGTAGTGGGAAAAAGCCACTTCTAAACCGGAAGTGACGTCAGCTGCCAGGGCAGCTGCAGGGGTCAGATGGTGTCAGTTGCCAGGGCAGCTGCAGGGTGCAGATGGCGAGAGCATATGCCCTGAATTTGAAGTAGAATTGGGCATGAATTAAGAGTTAATTCAAAACTGAAATTTAACAGTTATAACTGGGGCTTGGAAAGTATGTCAAGGTCATCCAGAGTAAGTTTTAAAAAAGCCTATCCAACTACCACCAGAAATAGTTCAAAGTTGAACTAGTTGGTGATAGTGGGATAGGTTGAAGTAACTTTTGAATTTTATTTGTGAACATACAATTAATGTGCAACAGCAGAGTTTAAACAAGTTGAACTTTTGTGATGAACTACAGAGTTGTAAATGCAAACACCAACGACGATGAGAAGGTAAACGCAGAGTCCCCAGATGATGTATTTGAAAAGCTTGAACAAACGTAACATTTCGAGTTGGTTTTCTCGTTCCATTTCCAATCGTTTAATTTCCAATTTCAATTTATCCTCTTCCATTCTAGTTATGAAGGGAACTTCATCCATCATATCCATCATGATTTTGTAGTGTTTGAAATTTTAAAACAAGTGATGTTGATAGTTCAAAAGTTGAAGATGGAATGAGAAGTGAAAGCGAGAAATGTTAGTTAAATAAAGAAGTGGTGGGGGGAACGAAGAATTACAAAGAAGTGGTGGGGGAAATATTTTGCTGTTCATTATTACCATCAGTAGTGTCAGATGGTGCAGGAGTTAGATTTAGTAAACTGTCTTCGTCCGAACTTTCAATCTTATCACAAATAGGACAATCGTATGTTATTTCCAAATTCATTTTGATGGTTGTAAAATTATCTACAAGTTCTTGTAAAATATTAAAAATGTCTTGTAACTCTTCCCTAGAGTTTATTTCAAAACTAGAATTCATTCGGGCCAATGGAGAGTTGTTCATTATTGGAGAGTCGGTGATGGAATGAGGATCGGCGCATAGGGAGGGGGGCTTATATAATGGTGACCTTGAGCAGGCGTCTAGGGAGGGGGGCTGTCTAGGGAGGGGGCTTTTATATAGGGAACCTTGAGCTTATGATTGAATAAAACATTTAGTTCTTCTTCTCCATCTTTTAATTCAATTATTTGAACCGAAGTAGTTGTTTCATCTTCTTCACTTGATGAAGAAAACAATTCACCAGGATTTAAATATTGAACTACAATTCTGAACCATCTTATAGGATATTCGTCAATGACAGAAAGTAAGTTTTGAAACAATTCTTCCATCTCCTCCCTGTCAGTTATTATATGTTCAAATTTGATAAATTTGTTTTCCATGTTGTTAGTTAGAGTGTTGGAAGTGGAATGATTTAATATTATATAAAAATTAGAACTAGTGGTGGGGGGAAATCTCAAGGTCATCCAAATGAAGTTTAAAAAGAGTGTAAAACTGAAATTACACATTTGATGGTTCTACAGGATCGGAATACCAATCTGATCTGTATTTACATCTTTTTATCATATGTGTACAAAAATCATCTTGATGAGAATTGGTGCGTTGACAATGAGCAAGATCTAGAGGGTGAAATTTGAAACATCTTTGAGGACAACATGTATGAAAATATCTTGATTTGTAAAATTTGAAAGTTCGCAATTCCGGTGGTGGTAGTTGTTTTGTTTTGCATTTGCAATAACAAGATCCAAAGAATTCACATTTAGTACAAGCTAACCCATCCACCATCATTGGTCCTAAATCTGTACACTGTTGTTCACAACAGTAACGAGGTTTGTACTTGTATTTTTGCTCTTCCATGTTGACGCTGCGGAGTCCAGTGAAATAATAAGAGTGTATAGTGTTCAATAGTGAGTTTTATGTACTGTGAAAAGTGGTAGGGGTAATTTCAAGGTCATCCAAATGGAGTTTTAAAAAATTATACCTTACAAGTGTAAGGATTATTAAAATTTAGGAAGTTTGTTTCTCTTTGTTTTCTTCAGACTTTTTCTCTCTCTCCGCCTTAGCCATAGCAACAAGTTCTTCTGTTGATAATGGATGTACTTCAGGAAATTTTAAAATTAATTTAGCTTGATATCCTTCTTTAGTTAATACATCTAAATCTTGGGTCATTTGTTCAATGGTGTTGTAGTCTTTTCCATAGATTTTTCCATCAAGTTGAATCATCATTCTGTACAACATTTTCTTAAATAGGTCTTGTCGTGGTGAGAGCTAAGAAGCGAATGATTATTTATACAAGTATCACATCCTTTTTATTAACTCACATTGATCATGTGATTCTTTAGTTGTAGCTTTGTCTGTCAAAAGTTATTCAACATTGGTAATACTTTTGGAACTTGATGTTATGTTGACCAGTTGGCGATGAAGAAGTTGTAGGTTGTGTAGAAATAAATATTTCATCATCGCAATATTTTGTTTTAGTGAACATCCTTGTATTAGTAGCACTAACATCAACAGTTAAATGATAACCACCGGTAAGTAAAACTCGCATTTCGTTAGTTAAATCTTCAAGTTGTTCAAAAGTAGTTATGGTGTTGGTATCATAAGATGCACACTTAACCTTTAGGGACATGTTGCAGTTTTATATTCAGGGATTAAGAGCGAGATGTGTACGGTATGAAAGGTAGCAGTAGACTGATGAATTTTGCAAGTACATTTCCCCTTTTATAATTATACAAAATTGGGTCAAGGTCATCCTGTGGAATTTTTAAAAAAAGCAACATATTGTAATGTACAAAGACATTACAATATGTTGCTTTTTTATTTTATTTTTTGTTTTGTTTTATATCATATTTATTGAAAAAACAAATACAAAGAAATATTTACAATGTTATGTACAAATTAATCAGTAGTAGGTGTTACATGAATTGTAAGTTCAGTAGAGTTGTTTCCACTGGGTCCATGTGATACCAAATAGAGTGCGCCGGGTTGAATTATACGAAGATCTTCATTTTGAAGTAGTTGTATGAAGCGCTTTGGTAAGAAGATCTGAAATTTTGCTTCATCACCAATTGTATAAGGTGCCTCGCTCAAAGTGCAATTTATAGCATCACCTACTGAAGTTTCCATTTTCTTAATAGTATGAATGATGTAGTGTTTTTCTTCTTTTAGTTCAGAACATTTCTTCGTAGGTAGAATTGATGATTTAGAATGAGCGTTGAACTGATCAACTAAACTTTGAAGTAAGTTCTGTGATGCCATATTGATGTTGTTGTTAATCTTCTTGTTAATAAGAATGTCCGTCGGAGATGTTGTCTCTTCGGAGGTTTGAGTAATACTCATGCTGTGTCATGGTAGCGCTCTCACTTTTATAATCGACACTACCCCCACCACTGACACTACCCCCACCAGTTTGTTGAAGGAAATTATTCAAGCGGTAGGCATTCTTTAAAGCGCACTGCGACCTTCGATGTTTAAAACTTTTTGATGAAATACAAAGTTCGTTGAAGTAGCATTGGAAATCTTTATCAATTATTGCATTAATCACTTCGTTGCTTGTAAATGATTGTATCCAATTTGCTTTTTCCAATCCCCTTGTGTAGATAATTTTAAACTCTTTGCAATAATGATTCATAATGTGCGGCATCATATTATAATTAATGAAACCTTCATCCCATCTTAAGTTGTGAAAATGTTTGTTCAACCATTTGTTTGTAACTTTCGCTTTAGTTGTTAGTCTATTAAATGGTACTGGAGGTTTGAACAAATAATGATAAACTACTGATGTGTTCATGTCCAAGATTACTAATTCTTTAATAATAAAATTACCATCATTTCCTCGGAAAGCTTGAAATTCAATTATACCTCTTTTAACTTCCATTATATGTGGCGCATTAGAAAACGAAACCCGTTTATTCATGATGAAGTCTTACTAACAACTGACTTAAAAATTGAATGAGCCGATGTTTATAACAGACAGGATTGTTCTTCTTCTTTCACTTCTTGTGCCACTTCATCAATATTAAAATTGGTGTGATAGTTGTTTAATTGTCTCCACATTTCAACTTCTTGAGGTATTCTATTAAAGATTGAAGTATCCACGGGACCGTATAAAATTGGAACAAAAGGTTTTTTGTCCAATGTATCAATTAGATAGTCTTTAATTATTGCACTTGAAAATATTAGTTGTTTCAAATATCTGGTGACGGGACCGGTAGTACAACTTAAAGTATAAAATTCTTCTTTAGTGAAATATAATTTAACATTATGTGTAGTTAAATCTCTGAAGCGAACAATTTGTCCTCCACGATGTTTTACTATATCAACTTCAATATTTGATTCCAATAAACTTAATCTTGTTCTTCTTCCAAATGTGTTGTTACTTAAATAGCACTCCAAAAGATGTAAATGTTTCATGAGAGATTCCCAAGTAATTTCACTGAAAGTAACCATTTTGTTTCCATGATTTAAAATAACAATTGGTGAATAATCCATTGATTTTAAAATTCCAACTGATATACTTTTTGTCATGCATGAAGAAATTGGGTAGATAATCCGAAGAAATACTTCTGTTAAAATATTGGTTGTAATGTTAACTTCAACCTTCTTCCTTTTTACTTCTTTTTCAGCTTTTTCTTCTTCTCTCTTCTTATGTTTGTTGAATTTTAGGAACTCGTCCATTTCTCGTTCAACTTGTTTTTCTATATCTGAACTATTATCATCCATTAGAGGTGTATTTTCTTCTCCGTTAGTAGAATTCATCTTGCGAATGATGTTTCCCATACGACGGTTGAAGATAGAATGAAGTTTCTACTAATTATTTTCTCGCTTTTATATTTTTCGTAAATCCTTGAAATTTATACAATTACATAATTGTTTGTTTTGAACTTGTCTTTCACAAATGAAATTCTAACCTCAAAAATTAAAGCAGATAATTCTAACCTCAAAAATTTGCAGTTGTTGTACAATTCTTCTTAAAGTACATTCTTCACAATTCCGGTCAGCGGTGTGTAAGTAACTATTTTATCATGTAGAATTAGACAGTATGCCGAAGTTCCATCCGCTACTGGTTCTTCAAATTCCATTTCAATTTTTATATCTACACTTGATGATTTTACCGATTCATTTTGTTTTGAACAATCGATTACAATTATTGGAGCCTTGGAATAATACTGGTCAGGTGATAATAGTGGTGTATTAGTCTTTCCATAATATGACGATTGAAATCTTGCATACATATCGTATAAAATAGAAAAACGTTTTTTGCTGAACATGACATTCAAATTGTCATAGGGAAAGAATTGAGAGTTTAGGAAAACTTTACAATTCTTTATTTTACAGTGATCAAATTGACCAGCATTTGCAGTGATAACATCTTTTCGCTTAGTTTGAAAACCGAGTATTATGTACCTTGCTCGTTCCAAGTAAGTTGATGTCTTGACGGTCCATGTTTGTCGTTCTGTCTGAGGTAGTGTAGGGTATTCATGAAATTCCCAACTTCGGAATGGCATCACAATATCACGGTCAGATTTCAACTTTCTCAATAATAGGATTCTATGTTCATCAGCCAATCTTACATGAGGTACTCTCCAAACAACTTTATCCAACTGTAGTTGCCATTCCAGTTTATCTTCCGTAGTTGCAGGGTCTGCAAGTATCAAGTCCTTATTAGTTGAAGATCTGAGTAATACTAATTCTTGTTTGACATTTATTATTACCCGTTTGTAATCTTCAGCGAATCCCAAAAGCAATCGTAAAGGTACATGAAAATCAAAGTGACCGTTGGAAGCTGGTGTTATAGTGTCTTTATCGGGGGCAACCCATCCGGCGGTGACTATTGAATTCTTCTCATGCGGTGTTAATGATGTTAATCCTTTCAATGTCGTTGTTAAACCAACCTTTTTTGTTGAATCAACCGTCACCCCTGATATTTCATATCTTATTTCATCAAAAAGATATGCCATCGGGTTATTTATAAAAGGAACTGTTGAAGCAGTTTTTCCATCCAATTTTAATACCCGTCCTTCAATGTACAAGTAACTTTCACACGGTAAAGTGTAAATATCTTGTTGTTGAATGGGGATCCTTATTTCATCGTTATTGTTTAATTTTGATGAAGTGTAAGGGTTGTGCGTGTGATATTCCTTCTCCCATAGTGTTTCGTCGAACGTTGGTCCTTGAGATATATCCAGGATATCCATCGCTGTTAAGTTTCAATCCAATCTTCTGTAGAAAACGAATGTTTTCCGATGTTAACTCTTCCAATGTCGAGGAGCTACTGAGCTCCCGACTCTTCCGTTGCGGTTTAAATGATAATCCCATGTTGACTTTTATGTTGCTGCTCTGATGTGTATCCGTATAGTAATTGTTTCTCCTCTAAAGTCAACACTATGACCGTCTTGATCCAATATGTTCAGTACGATGTCTGAAATGAAACTGGTGTTTAACGGTAGGTATATCAAGTTTTGTGGCTTCTCAACAATTTTAAAACCGGGAGCCACTGTTGGATAAAATGTATGTAAAATATGTTGATTAACTCCATCTCTATACGATCCGTGTATAATGTTGCACGTGACATCAATACTATTTACTTTCAATATTGTTACAGTTGAATCACCTGAATGAGTAGTTCCAGGAGTTAAGATTTTTTTTTTTGTATCTGTAAATCCAAGTAAACTGCCAATCGACTGTTCCAAGCTGACATCAATATAATATTTTGAAGTTATTTCTGCTTTTAAAGTATTATTGTTTCCTTTAACGGTGATATTGTCTTCTCCGAGTTGTTTCTGTAATAATTGGTTTATATCATCAATTTCATAAGCTCCAGTAGGAAATGTAATTATTTTCAATTCTGAGTATTTTCCTGCAGCATCCTTAGTTTCATAATAATGTAGTAAATTGTTTTTTCCTTCTGTAACATTAGGAATTGAATTGTAGGTAGTCAAATCAAGTAATGCCGCTTCCCATAATCTTTCCTTGGATAGACGCAATGCTGGGAACAGCGTACTTTTCAATGTGGATGAATTTCCACTCAGTGACACTGTATACGATGACATCTTAAAGCTGACTGACACTCTTCGCTAGAAACTCCAAACATAAATGCCCACATATTTCAGTATTGTTAGGTTGTTCTCTTTTGTAATTGTAAAAAATGTTTTTGGAGTTTCGAAAATAATGTTGCAGTTCTTTTGGCGGTGGTAGATTGCCAAAACTGTCAAAGTAGTAAATGGTTTGTCCGAGTTTTTTATAGCATACCCAATGAGTGCCTGGACCATAGGTGGAATCCAAATTTACTATTCCAGTTTCATTTTTCCATATTTTAGTTGGTAATGCATCTTTCATAAAAACTCCTCGAAAGAATGGTATTTTCAAACATTTTACATAATCATTTAACTGATGATTTGTTAAGGCTTTATTTGGAATTATCAATTGATTCTTCTTATTTAGTACACACGGTATGGTCTTAGGTATAAACCTGCTCCGTTTTTTACCATTTGCCAAACAGAAGTCTTCTTTACACTTGCCTTATGAGTTCTACGACGTCCTTTTTTAATGTTTCCACCTCTTTTGGGAGCGCCTCTCTTTGCAGGTCTTCCTCTGCGACGTCTTCCACCACCTAACTTTGCTTTTGTCTTCATGGCTGTAGTTACTGCCCAAGCTGCTGCTTTTTCTGCAATATTTGCGTCACTTGATTTTACTCTTTGCCAAGCTTTTTCCGCTAGAATTTTATCTGCTATTGATCTATTTGTTGAATCTTTATACTTTGAATATGCTATATCGTGTTCTTTGCAAGCTTGATCTAATTTATTAATTCCAGGATCTCCTCTTGCTAAACGTTTTGCCAACTTAGTTCCAGGTCCACAATATTGATAACCTCCGGGCAGATGTAATTCGTATGGTAAAGCGTCTATTGCTCGATTTACAACAGCACCAATAGGTATCCGTCTAAGCAGGGATAACGCAGTTGAAGTTATACCACGTCCTCTCTTGTTGCTGTCTTGATGATGACTGAGTGATACGGCCTTCATTATGTAGTCTTATATAAACTGGTGTGTTTACTCCACAAGATACATTACATAAATGAATAAGTTATGTATAATTTTTTATATTTAAACACTTAGTTATTCAAATTAATTATATACTGATTTATAATTCTATTTTTAATCCAAGCTTCTCGTTCATCGGGTTGAATCATCACATGATTCGTTGTACTAGCTATATGATTATGGGTATCAATAAGTAAATTGCCCACTATTCTTATTAAACAATCTAAATTTACAGCATCTTTTGGATGTTGAGGATCATGTAATTGCATAATACGTTTATCATTACATGTGTAAGCTGTTGAATCACTTTTTGATGTTTTTATGACTTGTCCAATAGTAGCAGCATCATTTGAATCTTCGCCTGGTAAAATATTAATTATTTTCTTCATCTTTGCATCATATTTGGTCCCAAAGTGTTTATCCCAAGTTATTGTTTGTTTCATTGTAACACAATCATTTGCTTCGTAACCAGGATAAATATCTTTTATTCTTCTATTACGACCATTGTATGTACCTAATGTACCACCAGTAGCAATTAATGTTTGCACCATTAGAGGTACATCTGTATCTTTTATACCAAATCTTCCATTTGTTATTGTTTTACGTCCTGCATCCCATTCATCATTATTTCCTTGCATTAAATTAAACTTTTCATTTCCATGTATAAATTTATCTCCCCGCTTTAACACGGCATCTTCATGTTTTACAAAATTGGATGTTTCCTTTTTTAATTCTTTAGATAATTGTTCTATAGTAACAGCATCTTTTGGTTGAGAACCAAACTTTACATTTGTCAATGTTTTACCATGACAATCGATTTCATTAACATCTTGTAAAATACAGTTGTCCTTGATGTATTTTAGGTTTACAGCATCACCGTCTTCCTTTGGGTATCCAATGTCATTTATAATAAATTTATAAAAAGAATATCCATGTTCAGTTTTTTCCGGTATTATAGAATGTAAATATTCTTTATTAACTGAATCTTTATCATTTTTGGGATTTCCCACGTTGGTTATTCTATAATTTCCAGCATCATATGTTTGTCCATCTTTTAAGTTGTTACCCCATTGCAATTTTAAAGTATTTGAAAGTTCAGATGATAAGTACTCTTTAGTAATTGCATCAGAACCTTCAGTTGGTTTACCAACATTAATTAATCTATGTGATTCAACATCATAAGTATTCTTATGTAATTTTAATGATGTTGAAGTAGCTTCTTTTACTGTCTTCAAATTTGCTCCATCAGTATCTTCTTCTGGATCTTTAACTAGTTTTAAACGTTTATTACTTATGCTATAGTCACCTTCAGGTGTTTGCGGTAATCCACTTCTTTTTCTGTCTTCTCCAACTTGCACTCCTAAAGCGGAGTACCGTCCGAACTTGTCGACGCTCATGTTAGAACTGATACGTCTTATGCTTGCACCTCTTTTATATCCACGGACAATTATACGACTATACCGCGATTCCTAAGTTCATCAACTAGAGCCACCCATTCATTATTCAAACCTGTATGACCGGCTTCCATGGCTTCATGCAATAGTCTCATTCTATCAACCAATTTATTGATATCATTGTAGTAAATCACATTCGTATTGTATAGATTTTTCATCAATCCTTTACCAGATGTTGAAGTATCTCCTTTACTCTTTTTACCATGTTGTTCAAGAAGTGATAAATCCATAAGTGATAAAGATTTTCTTTTCAGTGGTTGTCTCACCGCTGGTGCAGTACGTAATGTTGGCAATTTTCGTGGAGGAAACAACTTTTTTATAACGATGTTATATTTTGTTGCACGTGAACGATTAATCATTGCATCCTTTGAGTAGTTTCTTTTATGAGCGTTAGTATTTTGTAGAATCTCCTTAAAAACACTTAAATCTTTGGATGAATATCTTAGTGGTATGTTTTTAAAAATTAATTCATATAATCCTTTTGTTCCTTTATATCTATGCTCACCAATAATGATGTAATCGTCTTGTGTTATTTCAAGCTTTGAATCGCCAATCTTCAATTCATTCCCATCAATTCTTGCTCCGTATACGTGTGATCTACTCAAATTCGGGTTTGATTTCATGTCATGTAGCATTTTCATTATATATTTTCTTCCAAGAGGTCCATGTTGTAATATATCGCTACTCAATTGAGTTAAATTTGGAATAGATTGTTCTGCTTCTGGTATTGGCTGTTCTTCTTCCTTTTCAACAATTGGTTCTTCTTCTTCTTTTGTTTCTTCTTGCTCACTAGCACTTGTATATGAATCATCATCTTCTTCTTTTTTTAATGCTTGTACTTCTTGTTTAGAAACTGGTAGTAAAACATCTCCTTCATAACGAGGTTTACCAATAGTTTCTGATATCTGTTTTAAAGGTTCCGTAATAGGTTTAAATGTAGTCTCTAGAAATTCTCTCTTTCACTTAAACCCATCCTCAATGCACGATTCTTCATCCTAATAGAATCACTCAGTGATTTTATTTCTTTCAATAGTTTTTCTTGATTCACCATGTTTACACTGTGAAGTTCAACATGTAACTAGATGTAGCATCGGTAGTTCAACGCATAAATACAAATTTATCCAACCCTATACGATATCTACCATTTTTAATATCTTCTTCCTTCATAATAACGAGAAAGCTATATTTCTCATTCCATGCTTTGCCACACATCTCTTTAAATTTTTCAAATGGCATATCCGCATTTACATGATCATTATATATATGCTTTAAATTTGTTTCATCTTGCTTGAAGATGATCAACATATTTGCATTGTCTCTTATAAGTTGTTTTGGAATTTTACTGTATGTTTGACCAATATAAATGCTATCAATATTATGATGTCTTCCCATAGCAAAATAATTCCTTATTGTGTCATGATTTTCACAAGAAACATCGTCAAATATAAAAATAGAAAATGGTTTTGCTTCATTTGGTTGCATAATTGTTTCACTGGCATTAAACTTGTAAAAATTCACTTCAGGTACACTTGCAAGTACTTTATCCAATAATTGATATTTTGGTTGTTGCAATGATTTTGAAAAAATGTATATATTATTAAAACGCAATCCTTTAGGATTAGTTATAAGGTTAAAAACAACATTAGTTTTTCCACAATTTGAAGGACCAGTTATTAGACATCTTATCGTATTTGGTAGTAATTCACCATGTTTTCCATGATTTAACTTATCATTGTCAACTGTCAATTCATCAATGTTATTGATATTAAATCGATCTTTTTGTTGTACAATCTCCATCTTGTATAAAGGTTAAACACACAATGAGCTATTAAACAACTATACTAAGTCTTTTGAAGGAATCCAAGAGTCTTCACTTTTATCAAACCCTAACCACCGGACTTTAACCATATCCTTTTTCCTTTGTAAAATCTTCTCGACAAGATATACATCACCAACTGTTGATTTCAACAATTCGTGTCCGTAGAATCCACCTTGAAGTAATTCACCCTTGTTATCCTTTAATAAATAGGTTTCAGGTATAGTTGGTTGCACTTTATAAATTGTAAATACTTCATTAGTCCAATTTGGTAGATATCTTTTACTAAATACACCTTTGTATTTGCTTATACGAACTTTATCGTTGACCTTGAACTTCTTTGGTTGCAATTTTTCTAATTTCGGTGTTGTATTATTTTTAATGCGTTGTAATACAATTTTCGCATTAGCACTGTTTACCTGGATAGGTTTCATTCCAATGGTACGATGATATTTGTTGTTATACTGTTTTATAAGTTGTGGTAATATGTCATACCACACATATGATCCTCGTTTTGAAAATTGTTTATACATCGCACCTTTCAATGTTCTATTGAATCTTTCAATTATTGAAGCTTTAACTTCAGAATTTGTAGAATAATGATTTATTTGATATTTCTTCATCAAAGCTCTAAAGTCTTTATTAAAATATTCTTTTCCATCATCGGTCTGTAGATGTTTAATTTTAAATTTATTTCTTTGTATTATGGTTTCCATAGCTTTTGTAACACTTTTACCAGTCTTATCCTTCAATGGTAAAGCGTCAGCTATTTTAGTAAAACAGTCTATAATTGTTAAAATATATTTAAATCCTTTGTTTAATTTACTGTGCGGTATCATTTCAATGAGATCAGCTTGATAAAGATCATTCATCCCTTTAATGATTGTACTTCTTCTTGGAAATCTTCTTCTTGCTGGTTTATGTAGTTCATTTACAATCTTGTCCTTCACACTTTCCATCTTCAGATGTTGCTTGTACACCGCATGTAAAAATACTGATCCATAGAATAGTTTATTCTCATTTATATAGTTTGAATATAGGTCAAGGCCAATTCATATTAGTGTAAAAAAGAGGGAACATGGCATTGGGCTTGCCATGTCCCCTCTTCTTTACGGAAAGGAAAAAGGAAGAAGGTAGAGGACGAAGAATAGGTTTACTGGTCGATAGGGTTTAGAGAGTAGTGGCCGAATGGTAAAGTATTAATTTTATCTTCTAAAATATGGCGCTTGTCATCTTTGTAGCTTAATGCCCACTTTGTTTGTTTGACACTAAATAGTTGATGATTATAACTTCTAATAGTGTTGAATGTTGCAGTTGTTTCAACATTTTCAAACAAACATCTTTTATAATGTTCAAACTGTACGTTCTTCTTCAGGAAAGAAGTTTTTATTCCTTTGGCCTTCTTCGTGACTTGATGTTCGTTCCTCTCGTTTATGTACAGTTGAAATGAATACAGTTTGGACATTAATGCTACAATTTCCATCATCGGCACACCATTTGTTTCATCTTTAAATTTTCCCAATACTTTCTTATTTCTGTCATAGTCGTAATTTGGATGATCCTTAGGATAATCGGAAAAGTCGAAATCATCTTTATATATAAAGGTGCGTAGATCTTCATACATGTCATTTGTTTTAATCCAGTAAATTAGTGCATCCGTGTCCATATATGCAATACCAATGTTCTCTCTTCCATAATAGTTAACCATCTTCTTATAATGAAACTCGTACATATGTGTTTTTGAAATATCCAAGATTGACATTCCAAGATACAAAGGACGATCCATTGTAACTGACTTCTTGTTCATGGAAATAACAACTAGATTTTCATTAATAATTATAGATGAACCAAAGTTTGGTTGTTGCACCAATTTCTGTAATTTTACTGGATCAGTTACCAATTTGATATCCTTATGTTTCCTTTTGTTTTCCAAAGTTTTGCCAAATATTGCGTTATTCATTAATTTGAAAAAATCTTTTTGAAAACTTGATGTAGCGGTGGCTCTTCTTCTTGTGTTGTTGTCGATGTAAGGTTTTAACCAACAAGATTGAGAAAATTGTAGTACTCGATTAATTTTTGTAATTCTCAATCCTAAGTCTAAAGCTTGTTGTATCATCCAGTAGTGTCCAACATATCGAAACTTGTCGGTTAAAGTCATCATTAATTTTGGCCATCTTCCAGTAGGGGAAATTTCAGTCTTAGGAAGAAGTGGTAAATCATAATGTTGATCATGAAGATGTTCAGGATATTCAAAATTAACATCAAAAATGTAACCAGTTTCACCATGCTTCGGTATATCCATTATGTTTCCAATCGATTCTGGATCTATCCATTTAAAATTATCATATGGAAGGGGATTCGACATTGCCCATCCGTATAAGTTATTTGCATCAAAATAACCCAGGAATGTTGTTGGTTTTGATGCATCATAATCGGGCAGATACTTGTTGTTCGCCTTGAAATGTCGTGTAACGCTTTGCGTCAATCCCCCTCGAACTCCTGACTCTAACATCATAACCATATCTATATCAGTAAGAAGTTGTATTTTACAATTTGTTTCTTTCAACATAGCTTGCCATGCTAATCCAGGTGAAGTGTACGAATGAAGAGGGTCCAATCCATATGCTGCAAAACATGTATTTCTAAATTCTTCCATTATATCACATAGTAAAGTTACATCCAATTTAACATAAAAATCTGAATATTCTCCCAATGTTCTAAATCCTAAATCGTTCCATACTTTACATGCATGATCATAGTCCTCTTGAGATATGTCCATGTCATAAAGTTTACTTTTGAATTCTTCTTTAGCCGGAAGTGATGTTTCATTAAATCTTTCTAAACTGTCTATGTAATCATATGGAAACACACCTTTCCGAAGTACCAAATCCAGTTTGTCATTATTTACAATCTTCTTTGTTTCGATGAAATCTTGTTTCCTTAAATTTTCTGAAAGTTTGGACAAACTCGACGGCATAAATCTGTAGGAGTCCAAGAATCTTAGTTTCATGTTTCCAACTTCTTTAGAAAAACTTATGAACTTCTCTGAAGTTTCAGCTAACACATCGATTTTACCGTCGTCTCTTCCTAGTTCAGGTATTATAAAATGAGCATCGTACCCACTGAGGTTATGCAGAACCACAGGAATAAATAGTGGTAAACGATAGCTTAAGTTGCATTTATTACAAGCAGCACCCCTGTAATAACCTGTGAGGTGATCATGATCTTTAACTTTATAATTCTCAATAGTAAAATCATTTTTGCATAAGAAACATCGAGTTGCATTTTCATGTTGAATTTCTTCTTCTTCCTCCATCGGTTTCATTGGTACAATATTTGTATATAATCTTTGTGCATTTCCAGCTATTGAATATAAGTGATCAAGAAATATTTTTTCTACATTTTCACCACGATATATTAGAGGTTCTGAAGTTAATCCATATCTGTTTAAATGTTCTTCTGATAATGTTGATTTAACCATTAAACAAAAACTGTTTGGTTTGTGCATTTGATACTTGACACTTTTTCTAGCTTCACAATTTTCATCTTCAACAGGAACAAGTGTTGATTCAAAGTCCGCATACACAACTAGAGGAATACGGTACTGATGATGAACCTTTTCAAATGTAACAAATGCTCTGCTTTCCGAAGGTAAAATAATCTTTGCTTCATAATTATTGTTACATAATCTTTTGTGCTCTTGTAACCATTCTCTTGAGTGTAGCCCATCTCGTTTAAAATTGAAACATCTCTTGCAAATTAACTTTCTGTGTCGATCTTTAGAAAGCTGCTTATTAACAAGACGATCAAATTGCTTTATGTACACATAGTGAGACACATCTCCTCGCGTTAGTAGTAGTAAATCCGTATGATCTGGTAGCTCTTCTTTTGCAATACGTAAAGGATACACTTTGTTTGAACTATCTAATGCAAAAACATTGATAGACGTACCAGGATTTTTCTTCTCAAATTTTGATATATCTTTCAGTGATACAGGATAAGTGATTCCTTGAAAATTGTATCTAAATCTTTGATTTTCATATTCTTGGTTAGGTCTATTCACATGAAGTGGTGGTACAAATTTAGCTGTCATTGCATAACGAAAACATTCATTGTCTTCATTTTTAACATTAACACAAGATTTTGTATTTTCAATTCTTTTTGGTAAAGGAATGTAACTAGATCCCATTAGTCCATATCCATGTTTGTGAACTCTTATATCTAATACTTCAATACTTGTAAGACTCCATCCGGATCCTCTTCCTTCGTGTTCCTGAATTTTTGTTAATATTTCTTCTATACAATTTTCTATTATTGAATCAATGTTTGAACTTTCCATAATGGTTCGGTTTTTTGTTATGAATCCTCTTGGTGATAATTCTTCTTGTACATTTATAAACATAGCTTCTAGTAGTAAACCAAATTTAAGAAAGTTTAATCTTTTCAATTCTTCTTTTAAAATTTTACTTACGATTGGTTTTGCTTCTCTAATAAATTCTTCTAGCTTCAAGTTTTCATTTTGAATCTTATGATGCATTACTACTTTACCAGGTAATGCAAATACTTGTAGATTCGGTAAAGTAGTTGAAGATGTTGCTGTTATTTCATCTTGTTCTTCTTGTTGTTCTTGTTCTTGTTCTTGTTCTTGTTCTTGTTCTTGTTCTTCTTGTTGTTCTTGTTCTTGTTGTTCTTGTTTTTCTTCTGGGTTGTTGTGAATTAGTTCTTTATGACAGTCTAATAGAATTTCATCGTGAAACGATTCCGAACATTTATCGCAACGATACATGTTGAGATGTTTACTCTTCGAAATTTTGCCAAGAAATGAAATAGGCTCTCGCGTTCCTCCTTTTATAACGGTCCCCCCACCACTATTTCATCTTCTTCAGTATACAAGGAAATCAAACTTTTTAAATAAAAATATTAACCTTCAACAAACTAATTGTTCATTCGTGTTCTTTATTCCCATTGGAGTTTTAGTATATACTTCTTTATATTCAAGCTTTAACTAACTTTCCCCCACCCAACTAATTTTAGTTACTTTTAAAACCAAACACCTGCCCTCCAAACATCTATTAGGACAGATGTTATGGGACAGATGTTGAAAGAACAAATGTTAGGGTGGAAATGGCTAGAGCACAGGCACTTGGTTAAACTAAATTTGCACATAAATTAACTAGAGTTGAACTAAAAATTCGCATAAATTAAAAGTTAGTTCAAAACTAAAATTCGACAGTGTTAAGAAACTCTAACATTTGAACAAGAATAAACATTAGTTCAAAACTGAAATTCAACAGTGTTAACCAAATTCTAACAGTCGAACAAATAGGTCAAGGTAATCCAATTTTAACGCGAGAACGAGGAATAGAGCACTAAGTGGCATGTTAGTCCATTACCACAAAGTGATCTATTCCTCGCTCTCTATTCTACATCTACTTTTTTCAGTTTACTTATTTATATTAAAATGTTCAAATTTTACTATGTAGAATGTCCATTCTTTCTCTTCAACTCTTCGATTGTTTTTAGCAATTGTAACAAATATTCGTTAGTTTTCACCAAAGTCTTTAGTTTGCTACATCCAATTTCAATGGAAGGTATTATAAGTTGTAATTTTATAAGTTCAATCTTTTCTTTCTTGCGAATTTCTTTCTTTATTATATTATTCCTTATTTTTGCTGAAGATTTAAACTCCATGTTGTTTCTGCTAAAGCCACAATAATAATAAAAGTCTCTTGAAACAACCTGCATTTATACACATTCCCCCACCACTTTATAATCCCCACTCCTTTCCCCCTCTTCTTTATATGTGGAAGGAAGTATTATAATTAGATTCCTAATATTTCTTTTCCTTCTTCACTACGTGGGGGAAGGGTAATTTGTTATTACACTAGTTGTGCAAGAAAATAGCCGCCAGTGTCCACACCTTGTTCGTAGCACTCCATCATAGATTGTGCCCACTCCAACATGCGGTCTCTGTCATTTGGTGTGACAAGGAAAGAATGACTATCACCATACAATATAAAAGAGTCAATTCGTACATAACATCCTGAGTCCAACCATTTATTAGCTTCAGCCATAAACTTTTCTATTGTATCAAATGGAAATTGTGGATCAATTGCTATGACTTTACGTTCTTCACTAAGTTCAACAGTATAATCATCATCGTCCTCATCATCTTCACTTTCACTGTCGTTACTTAAAGTGTCTTCAGATTGTTCAAAAACATCAGAAATTTCAGAAAAATTAAAATTTTCATTCAGATGAGGAGGCATTTTGAAGCAAGAAATATTATAAACAGCAGAGACGAAACGACAAGAGCGGCATGTAGAAGAAAAATGAAGGGGTGACCAACGCTCGCTCCGCTTTTATAATAGTATGCAAATGAGGGGTAGGTGCTGACCATGACCAGTCATCGACCCAAAGGAGTGGGGCAAGTACTTTTCTTACTACTTGGATGGAAGTAGGTTAGTAGGTCACGAGACTTAGAGTGTTAAAAAATAATGGGGGAGAAACACGACGCTATAACGCGTT
>JAQYXR010000535.1:0-77625 GCA_030545055.2 Neoaliturus tenellus | reverse complement strand
CATATTAAATAGACTCATTATTCAAGGGCTTATATATATAGTCATGAAATCAATTAGGAGGGTTCTTCAAGGAGCTCCAATTTGAGGTAATATGCCTCAAGGCGTAATGTTTAAATAAACCAGTTTTTAAACTGTATTTATGATGAGCTGTGTTTGATATTCACACAACCTTTAAACACTTACAAATAAAGCGTAATTGTGGAACTGATTTAAAGGAAACATCGGATTTACTAAATAGAAAACTTAAAAAATTTCAAATAATAACTATACAAATTTGTATTAATGTAAAATTATACTAAAAACGGTTTTGCCAATTTAATACAATGAAAATAATTAAAATGTTTATAAATATAGTATAAGAGTTCAGAGTGCATATATATTTTCTAGCTATGTAGCATAAGCTAGTAGATAATATTATACTTTTGTTTTTTTGTTTTTTAAATCTAAGATATATTGTTTCAAGGTCAAATCACTCGTTATCAAAACAAATAACAAATTGTATTTGGTTTAGGTTTCACTTCAAGCGACATTAGATATTCATAGCCATTAGTTGAAACGGGCTTTCTAATAAAGACTGTGGGGTATCACATCTAGATGATCCTCTGACACTTAAATTAACATTTTTGCAGCAAAATAGTTTACTCAAATCTATATTCTTAAAAACAGTGAGGTAAAAAGCCAGTATATAGTATGTGTAAGAATTATATTGGGCCATACCAAAACAAACATTTTCCACCCTATAATAGCAGGTTTGATTTGTATTTAGAAAATGATTAAATTGGTCAAAAATGGATTTTACATGATGAAAAATAAACTTTTTCACTCCTATGAACAGTTTGTGAGAGACTTCCACTGACCAATTTCTATGCAGTTTTGTACCAAATAAAGCTAAGCTTTTCTTTATTAGCAGGTTTTATTTATATTAACGCTATATTGGACTGAATCAATATAACGATATTTCTTTAATCAATATATTTAGTTTTGTTTTAGTTCATAAAAGTTGAATGAAAAGACAATTCTCTTGGGAATACTGAACCCTCATTAAAGCTTTACTCTGTTTACAATAATACGTTTATCCCTTTGGTCACCACTAAATTAATTCTAGTCATATATATTCATAAACTGGATATGTCCATATTAATTAGTGAATACTAGTTGCTACTTTTATGTCATATTAACTTTACTCACCTGACCACATATTTAGCTTTTTATATGTAGGACGATTATTGTATATTAATATCTTCCAACATTTTATTCATAATCATTAAACAGTCTGGTTATTATTTAGGTAATAATAGTTCTTTTAATCATGCAATATTGGTGACTGATATACGACTGAAATCTCTCAGAAGTAAAAAATGATTTAATAAATTGAAACTATTAATACAATTTTACATGTACAGTAATAAAAGTAACTTTCCATAGGCTATTGTTTGCCCCATAGAGAAGTTACTGAACAGTTCATATCGAAATTCCACATATCTATAACGTTTTTTTTTGTGATTTTTGTACCTTGTACAATTTAACATTAGCAAAATGTGTTAATCAAAACAATCTATATGGTAATAGGCAAGCATGTTTCGTTTCCTCCTTTTTTTCTCATTTCGTGTTCATAGTAGTGGAAATCCGCGCTTACCGTTAGAAAGGTAGTGTGATGAAGATGAGCAAAATCCATTATAATGCACATTGGTCCTCGGAGCTACGCCCTACAGGCTTTCAAAGCTTCAACGTTAATCTTATGGGAGAAGAATAATAGATTGATTCGTTAGATAGCTGTTTAAGTTTAAATGCTGACAAATGCTATTAAATCAGGAATAACAGATGTTTCAGTTATGAAGCACTTTAAAACTATTGGTTCAAGATCATTTCGAGTTTTGGTCGAATTTCTACCAGTAGGCCTATGCGGTCCCTAGCTTAAACTATTCTACAACACCGATGCTTGTTCAATTCAATTTTAGTGAGGGTTGGCCTAAAACAATACAGATTGGAAATAGTTATATTAAGTACCGGACTAAATAATGGAGTTATAAAAAATAATGATACTAAACTTGCTTTAAAAAACTATATAGAAAAATTTTAAAAATTCTTGACATAATCTTTGTTATATTTTTTATGTTTTATTATAACCTTATTTTCATTTTTAACGTGTTGTCCTTCCGGCCTAACTAAAAGTCGTCACAGTGAGGTAGCATCGCTACAGTGCAGCCATCAATTTCACCCCGCCATATCTCATCGTGTGCGATGACGGCGATGCATGCCCTAATCTACACTGGTTGACATCGGATGATGGTTGGCACACCTGCTGCTCCTGGATTGATCACCTCGTGGTCAGCCGGACCGTAACACCAACACATAGATCAAGCTGTAAACGGTTATGCATAGCATATGTAATATCAGAAAAACCTTTCTTATACTCGATCACTTAATGATGGCCGAAACAAGAAACTTATAAATTCAAAATACTCCCGTCGCAGCAGACCTGCGTACTCAGCGAATTTCCAAAATATTAGTAGTATTAATTATGACCAGATAAATCTGTAAACCAAAAATCATAACAAGCTCATAAATAGGGAAATAAATGTTAATCTCCTTATGATAAATGTAGGGAAAGAGTATGCAGGTATGCTGCCATGGGGAACTCACTGAAAGTAGGGTTTTAGCATTAAAAACACTATTTTAACCTTATAAAGCCATACACTAAATTTCATCAATATCTGTCCATTGCTAAAGGAGTTTGCCTATTCTCCATATGATTAACATGGGAAAAGAGGATGCAGGTTTGCTGCCATGATAAGCACAAAAAAAAAAAATTTTACCATAAATGGATGAATCTCAACCAAATGAAGCTGAATACCAAGTTTCATCCAAAAACATTGCTTAGTAAGTGAAATAATAACACATCCTTACTCTCCATAAGATTAACATTGGAGCCTCAAAATACAACGTACTGTCTTTAGACTTTGTAATATCTCGGTAACCAATGGAGATAGAGCAAAGCTTCAAAAGCTAAATTGTGTGTTTCTTTGAGCTAAATCCAATGGTCAAAATAAAAATTTGAAATTTTTTAAAATTACATATGAAAAATGCAAAAACCAATTTTCGGGGTACAAAACCCCCCAAAACTACCCCTTCCGATAGGTCGATATGTCTGGTTTACGAACTCATCTGAATAAACGTAGGATTACACATTTCTACCAAATTTGGCGTCAATCGAACCATTTTTACGGCAGTTATTTAGGGAATTATTCGTGCCTAGGGACACACACACACACACACACACACACACACACACACACACACATATATATATATATATATATATATATATATATAAGTAGATAGTGCTATGGGGTTCCTAGGACACTTTTGGAGACAATCAAAAATCAAACAAATTTCACAGTTTTTTAATACAATTATGCAATATTTTTGCCATTTTTTGGCCAATTTGTAGTCTAACATTATTCTAATTTTTATGAAAAATATGCAAATTTTATGAAATTTTTTACAAATATGCCTAAATTTACATAAAATTGTCTTCAGAATAAAAATTTTTCTAAAACAAGTAAAATTTTGTCGAATACTGAATAATTATTCAAATTAAACTAGAATAGTTTCTTTATCATCAAATGTTTTAATGTTTGTAATAATTAAATGTAAATCTTTCTTATTCTATTCTTTAACTGTTTTAATGAATGAATATTTTAAGTTCTATTAAAAAAAAAAATTCAAATTTTATATATTTTTTTTAAATCTGAAATTATCATGGTCCCAGGTCAAAATATATACTAATTATTGTGCAAATTTAATAAAATAAACCTATTTAGTTCATAAACTACGATTTCAGTTGTTAAATAATGAGTCTTGTAGAATATATTGGTTGAGAACATTCTCTTATCACTCTTATCTCTCTTATCTGACCGTTAAAATAATACTTCCTGTCACAAACTCCAATACTTTAAACTATTATAACTTTATTAATAATTAAGTTATCTTTAATCTGAAAATTGTATTGAATTTAATATTTTTTTCTCTTTGATATAATACCTCACAACTTAGGTTTTAAATGAGATATAATTTTTTTTGTTGTTTCTTAAATTCATTAATATGTTAATTGATTTATTTGTAAAAGTATTTGAAACAAATGTTTAATTGGTTGATTTATGATGGGCTATAATGTATTAATAGGATTAAAAATGATATTTATTTAGTATAGGCAATTGTTGCACTATCTAGTGGAATAGTCATGAACTACTAGCGCTTCAACTGATAAACCCATGCAGTCTTATCACTCAACGGAAGTCTGGTTAGCTCATTGCTAACGTTCAAGTCTCATATGCCTGAGGTTCCGAGTTCAAATCTCGAAACTTCGGGCATAATTTATTGAGGACATAGTTGAAGTCCAGTGGTTGGTGGAAGGTCTTTATCCGAGTGGCCATAGGATAATGACTGTGAAACAAGCCGTGTGACAAGATACTATGGTGGGTGCACCCTTTGCCTCATCCATTTCATCCTTCATAATCACCAATCCATTTCCATTAACCACCAATCTATTTCCATTAATCATTTCAATCAATCGCCTATCGTCCATCCCATTAATACAACATTACACTTACAACACCGCACACTAAAAAATTCAAATAATACACTCTCCTCCACCTAGCACAAAAAAATCTAAAAATCAAATAATTCAATAGAACCTGAAATGATGCCCCTGGGGACATAAAAACCTGGAATGTGGCAGTGATGGGTTCAAATTCAAAAATACAAAATATCATAAAAGCTAGGTGGTAGTGACGAGTAACTAAGGCGCCTATTCTGAAAACACGCACACTTACAACACTACACAAAATACACCATCATATCCATTCATTTTGTTTTATTTTTGTAAATTTAAAGCTTTTTTAAAACAAGTAAATTTTAATATCTGATTTTTAAGAATATAGATTAATTTATTTCAATTATATCATTTTTGATTATATTATATTCAAGTAATTTTTCAGATACAATAATAATATAACAATTTGTTTTACTAGTAGCTACTATATCATAATCAAAATCTGCATTAATAATAATATCATTTTTTGAACTTGAAATATTTGTTGGATTTTTTGTAGTATCAATTACATAAATTGGTCTATTTTCTAGAAATTCTGTTGGATTATAATACATTTTACTACTATTATAATAAACTTTTTTATAATCTTGATACATTTCATACATAATTCTAAATTTTTCATTGAATATGTCAAAGTTTTCCAATTCATCAGGGTAATAATGACCATTTAGTTTTACTCTTATATTTTTTATATACATACTATCAAATTTAGAAGTATCATATAACTGATCATTTGTTCTTGATTTTTGAAATCCAATTATAATAAATTTTGGATTATAAATATTTCTATAGATATTTGTTATATCCAAACTTAAATTCTTTCCTGTAATATTTTTTTGTTCAATGCATTGCCAATGATTAAAATGAAAATTTACTTTTTCAAATTTGCTTAGCTCATTAATTAATTGAATTTTACTTGTTGTTTTGTATTCAATTATAGGAACTCTAATAAAAAATTCATCAACTGTTATTTTACCTTCAGCTGGTAATGTTGCATTATCATAAGTTCCATCAGCCTTTTTAGTTTTCCATCTAAAAATTGCATCATTATCTTGTGATCTAATAAATGTTATATTAAAACCTCCTTTGTATATTGGAATATTTACATTTTCAAAAAATCCTAATCCAAAATGAGATAAATTACCAATTGCTTCAAATGCTTTACTAAAATTTGATTCAAAACCATTATTAATTTGATTTATTTCTGATTTTGAATAAGTTATAGTACCTTTAATTGTACTTAATAGACCAGGATATTCAATTTCATCAATCAATTTATTATGTTTTCTAACTTCAATTTTTGAAAATAAAAATGGAACAAAATTATCAATTAATTTTATATTAGCACCATTATCATATGCAGTTCCATCAGATTTAGTCAATTTACCAGATATATAAAATTGAAATTTAGAAGTACAAAATCCATCTCCAAAATCTATATTAAATTCAGTTTTTTATTAGGTTCATTTAAATGTAATTTAGATAATGGATAGAAATTTTTGTATTCAGCTCTTTCAATATCATTTATATATTTTTTGTAATCAGCCATTTATTAAGGATAATTTTTTAAATCAAAAGCTTTTTTAAAACAAGTAAAATTTTCATAAATTAATTTTTATGATTTTATAATGTCAAATTTTATTTATGTATCAATTTCATTTTTACTTTTAAAATACTCAATTTCTGTAGCATGATCAAGTATAAATTTTGCTGATATTTTTTGATGTTCTAAAATTAATTCCCAATTTAATGTAAAAACATAATCATGAATGAAATATTCAGTTAAATCTTGATATTTACAAATCAAATCAATATAATCTTTTAGTTGATAATTTATGAATTCAGTAATAAAATCTATAGTTAAATTTTGATGTTGAGCAATTTTTTGCCAATTTAATTTATTTTGAAACAATCTCATCATATTAATACTCAATTCATATTTTTCAGAAATATCATCCCAATCATCTTTGTTTAATTGATTTTGGTTTCTGATAATGAATAAATCAAATGAACTGTATAGAGCCATTTATTAGGGAGAAAATTTTGTAAAACAACTTTTCTTTGAATTACAAATACAACATTTTGATTTAATTATATTTATATTTTTTAATTTTATTATCTGAATATCTTTAGAATTAGTTTTTTGTTTACATTTAAGACAATAAATCAACTCCATTTATATAAAATAAATTATTGTAATTTATCTATATCTCCTTTAATTAGTATTATTTCTGCATTTAATTCTTTTATTGATTTATTGACTCCATCAAATAGAAATTTTAGTTCTTTTTCTAATTTTTCTTCTAAATTTTCAACATGTTTTCCAATATTAATTAAAAATTCTAAAATTTTATTTAAATCTTTTTTAGTTTCTGAATAATCACTACCAATTTCAATAATTGAATCTAAAACTTCATCTAATTCTGACTTAACTATAACATCATATTTATTTATACTTGGTTTTACATTAACAATTCTTTTACCATTAATATTTATATAATTTTTTGATAAACCAATAGCATTTACTAAATTTTCAGTCTTTTTTACATGACTTTTAAAACTTTTACTAAAATTATTAAAAAATGTATTTAATTTGGAATTTATATAATCTTCTTTAATATTAATTGGATGTTTTTTCTGTCTTCCAAACAGATCAAATATATTTTGTGAATCCATATTTATTAAGGATTAATTTATTTATTATGTTATCAAATTTTTTATTTTTATTTAATTCATTTAATATAAAAATACATAAATGACCACAAATTGGTGGATCATTATAATTTTGAATTTGATTATCATTATAAAATATATTATCTTTTCCTAAATATTTAACTAATTCTATTGGTGGTTTATTAACTATATTTCCATATGAATCAAAATAATATTTAATTTTATCTTTTTTATAATAACAAACCCAATGAGTTCCATTTCCATCAAATGAATCTAAATTTATAATTCCACATTCAAATTTATTAACTTTATTAGGTAATATATCTCTCATAAATACACCTCTAAAATATTTTATATTTTTACACAATTTTTCTAATTCACCTAATGTTAGTGGTTCAAAATTTTTTTATAATTTTGTTTCATATATTTTAATGTTTTTTTATCTAAACCAGATCCTTCTACATTTTTTAATTCATGATCTAACCAATCAACAAAATTTCTAAATTTAGGAATTATATATTCTTTTACTACTTTTGCTCCCTTTCTAACATTTGGTGTATAATTTTTAACTATAGGTATATTATCAGCAAAATCTAAAATTTCTTTTAGTAATCCACCATTTTTTATTTCTTTTAATTGATTATATGAAAATTCAAATCTTAATCCTTTATTTAATTTTTTATGTTTATTTAGTTTATTAATTTGTCTTTTAGATAATAATATAATATCTTTTCCATTTTCATTAAATTGATCAATATTAAATTGAATTATAACTGATCTTTTATTTTTAAATGCTAATTTTATTTTTGATTTTTGATTATCTGTCAAGTTTATATTTGTTTTTTCCATTTATTAAGAAAAAAATTTATAGTTTTTTTATAATATAGATTAACTTAATTAATGAAAAATTTTATTAAAATTTTAATCCTACTTCTAAACCCATACCAAATTTTCTTTTCATCCACATAGCACCTGATGTTGGTAATGCAACTAATCTTTCACCAATTCCATAATCATTTGATGTTACTATATCCCATGCTTTATCTTGTAAAATTTTATCAGCTATTTCATTTCTAGATTTTGTATCTTTATGATCTCTATAAAATAAATCATGTTCTTTAGCAGCTTTATCTAAATCATTTATTCCAGGATCACCTCTTTTTACTCTTTTATTTAATTTAGTTCCAGGCCCTAGATATTGATAACCAGGTACATGTAATTCAAAAGGTAAATTATTTATAACATCATTTAAAATACCTGATCCATCTTTTAATAATGGTGATGAAATATTTGCCAAAATTCTTTTTAAATACTTAATTCCTTCAGGTTTTTCAATTAATTCATCTAATTTATTTGATATAAAGTCTTTAATTGCTTTCTTTTCATTTAAAAAATTATTATTACCAGATTTTTCTTGTGCATATATATAATTAATAATATTATCTAATTTATTTAAATCATCTATAAATCTATATTCAATTTTATTTTCTGTATATTGTCTGATTCCTGAACCTTCAATTTCCCCTTTTAATTCCCAAATATGTTTAATTAAATTAATATATTTATCACCTTTACTAGATTTTGGTTTTTTACTATTTGGATCATTATTTTTATAAATTGAATTAGTTTCCCATAAAATCTTTGAATAATTATTTAAATCATCTTGTGTATATAAATTATTATCTGGTTTCTTTTCATAAGTTAACAATCTCCATAATCCATGTGTTCCATTATATTTTTTATCATCAATTATTAAATCATCATTATCAATTACAGTTATTTTATCACCAATCATAAATGATTTTTTATGTTTATTCCAATATAAACCAAATTTATCATCTTTTGTTCTTGGTAAATATTTTTGTGCTAATGGACCAATAATTTTATCTAATGTTTGAGGTGAAATTAAGTTTGGGTCAATAAATGTCGATTCTTCTTGAATTATTGGCTGTCTGATTGGTCTAAATGGAGTACTTGAAGGTAAATTTAATTCTTCAGTTTCTGGTATTGATATATTAGCAAAATTATTAACAACAGGTACCAATTCCATTAGGTTTTTATTTTCATTTAAGACTTCACCAATTTTATTTTCAACTTTACCAATCGCTGATGTTATAGGTTCATATGCTTTTTGTTTAATTTTTTCATAATTATCTTCAATTTTAATTTGATTTTTAAATTCTTTTATTAATTTTTTCTCAATATCATCTAATTTTTTAGCTTCATTAACAGATATCTTATCCATTTATTACAAAGAAAAATTTAGGTTCAACACAAATCATGTTAACATAAACACAAATCATGTCAACACAAAAACAAATCATGTTAACACAAACACAAATCATATTAACACAAAACATAAATCATGTTAACACAAACACAAATCATGTTAACATAAACATAAATCATGTTAACACAAATACAAATCATGTTAAACACAATTTATTTTACTTTATTTCTGTAATTTTCATTAAATATATAAATACTAATGAAATAAATAATACTAATAAAATAAATATTCTATCAATTATTGACTCAAATATACAACAAGCCATTATCATTATTTAATATCAGAAAAATTTTTCATATATTTTCCATCATTTGATTTTTTCAATAAATTAATAGTTAAAAATCCATAGTCTTCTTTCCAACAATCATTACAAATAGTTTTAAATTTATCAAATTTCATATCTGATCCAACAAAATTATTATATATTTTTTTCATATAATATTCATTTTGTTTAAAAATGCATAACATATTTAAATTATTTCTAATTAATTGCATATCAACTTTTGAATAACATTGTGATAAATAAATACATGATATATTTTTATGTCTACCCATTATAAAATATTCTTTAATTTTATCTTGTTTTTCTAAAATACAATCATCAAAAACTACTAATGAATTTGGTTTACATTCATTTAGTGGAATCACATCATCACATGAAAAATGAGAAATTTGTTTATTAATATTTGATTGTATATTTTTAAATCTTTTTTGTAATAATTTATAAGATGGTTGTTCTAATGATTTACTAAAAATATATAAATTTGAATATGGAATTAATCTTTTGTAAATAAAATTTAATAATAATGTAGTTTTACCAGATCCACTTGTTCCTATAATTAATAATCTAATAGGTTGATCATTTTTATTATTTTTATCATATGATTCTAATTTTATATTATCTTTTTTTTCTAAAAATTTCTCCATTTAAATAAGATGAAATTATTTAAAATAATTGGTCATTCATCCAAACTAGAATTAAGATTAGAACATCCAATACATTTAGATGGAAAATATAGTATTGGTTTAAGTGGATTTTATTCAGATAATTTTATATCAAATATACCAAATGATTATAAAAACTGTTATGGATATTCTATTAAAGATGAAGATGATAAAATTATAGATCAATATTTTGATATAAATAAAGGAAATTATACAATTGAAGAAATAAAAAATATTTTTATTAATAGTTTAATAGAATTTAAAAAGAAAATCAATAAATTTGATGAAAATGATTTTATACTGAAAAATGATGGACCATATATTATAATAAAATCTCCTGTTAAAATTATAGTTACAACAATTATAATTGATTTATTAGGGTTAAATAATAAAATAATTGAACCAAATGTATTAACAAAAGGAATAAAACTACCAAAAATTAGACCTTTTGATGTTATTGAAATACATTGTAATTTAGTTGATCCTAGTTTTGAAAATCATAAAGATCATTCACATTTACATAAAGAATCAGAAATTATATATTCATTTTATCCAAATGTTGAATATGGATCAAAAATTAGTGAAAAACCAAATGAAATTGATTATATTCCTTTAAAAAATATAAATAAGATTCAAAATATTGTAATATCTATTCAAGATAGTGATGGAAATCTAATAAATAATGAAAATATTAAAAGTATTGTATATTTAAGATTAAAACAAAATTTGTAATATAAAATTTGTCTACATAAATAATAAAACAATTGATTTAATTACAATAATTTTATATTTAATAATAAATTAATTGTATTTAGTAAACAAAATAATCCTTGGTTTAAAGTAAAAGATATTTGTAATATTTTAAAATATAAAAATTCTAGAAAAGTTTTAATTGATAATGTAAAAGAAAAATATATAAAACTTAAAAAATATCAAGTGTAACCAACAGTTACACTTACATAATGATGATAAATTAATTTACATAAAAATTATAGGTGTCACAAATTAAGACACCCTAGAAATTGATGTACAAACATGTTTTCAGATGCCCTAAAACAGGGCGTCAATAAAATAGATAATAAAACAATATTTATTAATGAATCTGGTTTATATTCATTAATTTTAAAATCAAAAAAGGTAGATAAACAATAAGGATAAATATAGATGGTGATAAATTAAAATTCATAGATTTTTTAGAGGGGACAATTTGTCCCCCCTATTATATAATGAAAAACGTACAAAACTTATTAAAATTAGGTAGGACCCAAAATGGGTCCCACATAAATTATAATATTTATTTTAAAAAATTTTAAAGGAGGTAACCTTATTATACAATAAAAACTTAAGGGTAACAAAACGTTACCCTCCTTAAACATTCAAAAGATATTTATAAAGATAATAAATTATATACAAATTTGAGACCCGTCTTAAAGACGGGTCTTACTTATAATGATAATAAAGTAAAATTTATAGATATTTTTAGGGGAGGCGATCTGTCCCCCCTATCATATAATGAAAAACATACTATTTTTATTAAAAAAATTTTGTTTATATTTATTAATTTTAAAATTAAAAAAGAATCAAAAAATTTAAAAATAGATTAATAAATATTTTAAATGAAAGAATCAAAACAAATAATTAAACATAAAAATTTAATAATAAATTATTAAATATATTTAAATTTATTAAAGAAAATATTTAAAAATATACATAAATTATAGTATAAATTCAATATCATATGGTTATAAATTATTAATATAATTTTGATCATTTTCTTTAAAACTTTCTTTAACATAATTTTTTATTATATTTATAAATGGTTCTATTATATAATTAAACTTATAATGATATACAAAATAATTTTTATATTTAAAAAGATATATTAAAAATTTATTTAATATTTTAGTTTTAAATAAATATAATTTTATATCAAAATCATTATTTATTAATTCTTTTGGAACAATTAAAATTTCCATTTATTTATAATTTTTTTTATACCCCCAAGGTAATGTATCAATTTTATTTTCACAAATAAATCTTTTGTCATCTCTATTACTTAAAGCTAATTTATTTATTGTAATTGTATATAGTTCATGTTTAAAACTTCTAATACAAGTCATTTCTCTATATTGTTCTTGATCATCAAATAAACATTTCTTAAAATCATCCATATGTAATGTTTTATCAACAACACTTTTCTTAATTCCTTTACATTTTACAGGATTTTTATTATTAAATTCATAACTATATAATTTTGATCTTAAACCACAATATTCTTCTAATATTTCACCATTTAACTCATCTTTAAATTTACTTATTTTTTTATTCTTTTCACTATAGCATTCATGTTCTTTCTTATAATCACTTGTATCAAATTCATTAATATTTTCTTTAATAATTTTATATGGATCCTTTTTAAACTCTATAAAATAACTGTCTGTGTCCATATATAATAACCTTATATTTGGATCAAACTTCTTTAATTTTTCATAATAAAATTGATACATATGTAATTTTGATAAATCAAGTACTGAAAATCCTATATAGATTGGTTTATCAAACTTAACCTTTTCTTTTATCATATGTGAAGCAATACAGTCTTTATCAAATATACTAAATGTTTTAAAATTAGGTTTTTTTGCTTGTTTTAATGAAAACTTTTCGTCACCTAATTTAATATCACATCTATTTCTAACATTTTCCATAGTTTTTCCAAAAACACTATTATTCATCAATTTAAAAAAGTCTTTTTCAAAATCTGATGTTGATTTGGATCTAAATTTGGTATTTAATTCAATATATTTTTTCATATAATCATCTTGATCAAATGCTATAACTCTATTAACTTTCTTTAATTTTAATCCTTTTTGTAGATAATATTTTAAGTTTCTTGAATGAATAACATAATCTTTTTTATCAAATAATGTTGTGCAAAGTTTATTATTATAATGTTCAGGTGCTAATGGTAAATCTTTATGATCATCATGTAATTCAATAGGATATTCTAAATCAACATCTAATATATATCCATATTCAGCATTTTCATCTAATTCTAATATTGTTTCTTCCCATTCATTTAATGTATATGTATTAGGATTCATCCATGTTATATCTTTATAAGGTAATTTTTGACTTAAAGCCCATCCATATAGATTATTTGCATCTATATATAACATATAATTTTCAGGTTTTGTTTTATCATAATTTTTTGTATATTTATTGTTTGCTTTACAATATCTAGTTATACATTGTGAAATACCACCTCTAATACCTTTTTCAATCATTAAATACATATTATAATCACTTATTAATTCTAGTTTAATTTTTGTTAATTTTAACATAGAATCCCAAGCTAATGATGGTGATGTTAGATAATGTGCTGGATCTAATTGATAATTTTTCAAACAAACAGATCTAAAATTTTCAAATATATCAGCTAATAATAATACATCCTGAATATTATACAAATCTGAATAATTACCTAATGTTTTTATTTTTAATTTATTCCAAACTTTTATATAATGTTTATAATCATCATCACTTATATTTTCATTAGTTAAACAACTATAAAATTGATCTTTTTCTAATATTTTATCATAGTTTAATTTTTCGACATTATCAATAAATTCATATGGAAATACACCTTTAGAAGTTAATATTTTTAAAGTTTCATTATCATATTCAATTTTATCATTTTCTTTTATAAATTTATTTATATGCTTAAATTCTTTAAGATTTTTAGCTAATTTTTCAATTGATGTAGCCATAAATCTAAATGTATCTACAAATGAGAATTTTATAAATTTTCTAGGTTTATCACCTTCAAATTCATAACCATAACCAGAATTTACTGAATAGTTTATATATTTTTCATCTGTATTAGCTAACAAATCAATTTTACCATATTTTTTAGCTAATCTTTTATAAACAAATGTGTATCATAATTTGAACTATTATGACAGAATATAGGAATACTTTGAGGGAATTTTAGATTTAAATTACAATTTAAATGTGCAGCACCCCTAAATTTTCCTGTTAAATGGCAATGATCTCTTACTTTTATTCTTTTATCATCATCAAAACCACTATTTTCACAAATATGACAAATATTAGTTTTTTTATAATTAATTTCTTCTTCATTAGTTAAATTAATAGGCTTTTTATTTTTTGAATTATATTGTTTGGCTATATATTTGAAATTTCATCTAAATATTCAAATAATTTATTTGGTACATTTATTAATTCTTCTTCATTTTTTGCTCTATAACAAATAGGTTTATACATTTTATTAGTTACTCTAGATACTAAATAGATTGTAAATCCATATGGTATATGTTTTTGAATTTTATTTGTATATGAGCAATTTGGATTATTTTTACAATTATCAATCTTTTCTAATATACTTTCAAAATCCATATAAATTACATATGGATGTTCAAACTTTTTTGTAATAGTTTTTAAAACTTACTTTTTTACCAGGAAATGGCATTATAGGTCTACAAGGTTCTAATGATTTACATATTTCTAATGATTATTCAAGTCTTTATTTTTGTAGAAATGAGTCAAACATCTTCTACAATATATTTTTTTGTTTTATGTTTTGATAATTGAGAATATACCAATTATTTAAATCTGTTATTAATATATAATGACAATTATTACCAATTTTATAATATAATAAATCAATTTCTAATTTTACATTATAATATTCAGATATTTGTAATGGCACTATTTTTTTATCTTCATCAATTCTATAAATATTTATTGACATTGATGGATAGTTATATTTAGAGTCAAACGATCTTTTTTCAAATAATTTAATATCTTTTAATGTTATTGGATAATCAAAACCTTAAAAATATCATCATTTATATATTTTTGATATTGTTTAACTCTTTCAGCATGTTCATTTGGTTATCAATAGCACATCTAATTGCATAAATAAAACAATATTAATCTTTATTTTTAAAATTTACACAACATTTTTTATTCTTAATTTCATTTGGTAATTCTATATATGATCCAGCATTTAATGAATTATTTTTAGATAATTTTAGATTTAATTCAACACATCTTTTTAATGACCAACCAGAGCCTTTTGATGGTTGATTTAGTTGTTCTCTAACTATTAATTTCTTAAATTGATCATCAATAAAATCATCTATATTTAAAATATCTGAACTTTTTATGCAAAAATACATATTACTATTTTGAATTTCACCATTTATTAATTTTCTTTCATATTCACATTCTAAAGCCATTTGTCCTTTAATATTTTTAAATTTTTGTTTTTCTATCAATTTTTTTATTTCATTTCTTTGAGTTTCTAAATAATCATTAATATCTAAATCATCATTTGAATTTGTTAAAATATAATCTTGAAAATATCCTTTTAATGATGAAGCTTCTTGAATATTTATTATATTTTCTTTTGGAATTGGTCTATTTTTAAAATAATCATTTAATAATCCAATTAATTCTCTTCTAGTTTTATTAACAATTTTAATACTATTTTTAATTGCTAAATTTTGAATATATTTTAATGATCTATATTCTAAATTATTTGGATTTTCTTTAATTTTGTTTAATCTTTTAATTAGTTCATCTCTAGATAAATTTTCATAATTTCTGACAGATAATTTTTTTGCAATTTCATTTAATTTTCTATATTAAATAATGAATAATTTGTAAGATCAAATGTTTCTTTAATATTTGTTAATTCATCTAAAGTTTTATTTTATAATTATATATATTATTATTTTTACACCAATGTTTTAATTCAAATATTTTATTATCATATTTTTGTTTATTTAATAAATGTTTAGTTGAATTATAATGTCTATCATAATTTTTATATAATATATTTTTATTACAGTAAGGACAATTAATATTTTTATTTGTTCGTTCCATTTATTAGAAATAATTTTTACTTAGAAATAAAACTCTTAAAAATATGAGAAGTTTTTCCACTTTTTTCTAGGTAATTTATAGTTTAAATTGTATTTTTTCAATCAATAGTCAACTTTTCACAAGTTAATTTAAGTTTTCTAGAGTATTTTTTCAATAAAATCAATAGTCAACTTTTCACAAGTTAATTTAAATTTTCTAGAGTATTTTTTCAATAAAATTAATAGTTGTATTTTCATAAGTCAATTTAAGTTTTCTATAGTATTTTTTCAATAAAATTTAAACTTTTTTAAAACAAGTAAAATTATTATTTTTATCATATTTTAAATTTTCTAGTTTTGTTATATTTTTGTCATGAATTTTAGTTTCTAAATGTCTTAAATAATTATTAGTCCATTTAATATTTCTTCCACATTCACAAAATTGTGGTTTTAAAAACATTTCTCTAATACATTGTATACAAATTGCATTTTTTCTATCTTTACTATAATGATAATTATTAAAATTTGAAATATCTTTAATTTCTTTACATTTATGACATTGTTTTTCATTTAATTCAATAACTTTAATATTATCATATAATTTTTTATAATACAAATCCTTACATTCTTTACAATAATAATATAACCCATCTTTAGTATTTTTATCTTTATAAAATTTTGATATATCTTTATATAATTTACACCTTAAACATTTCTTTTCCATTTATATAAAATAAAATTTACAAATTGGTTTTTTTTCAATTCATATTCATAAAAATTTCCAATAATATCTTCATTATTTTGATCTTTTATACTATATGTAACTGATTTGTATTATTAATTTTAGAAATTATAAATATTTCTCTAGACCAATTATTTTTATATTTATTAGAAAATGTTGATTTTTTATTTCCAATTCTAACTCTATCATTTATTTTAAATTTTGATTTGGTTATTATTTTTGGTGGTTTATATTTAAAAACAGTATCTAATAAATCCTTTTCATTATTTTTATTTACTTCAATTGGTTTCATTTTAATTGTTGAATGATATGAGTTATTATATTCTTTAACAATTTTTGGTAAAATATTTATCCATCTATAATTTTTATTAATTTCAAATTGTATTTTCATTTTTCATTTTGTGTTCTATTATACCTTTCTATTATACTTGATTTTTCTTCATTTTCTGTATGATACAATTTAATATCATATTTATTTAATATTTCTTTGAATTCTTTATTGATAAATTCTAATCCTTTATCTGTATGTAAAAGATTAGGTGATTTATGATTAATTTTAATTGCATCATTAATTATTTCTTCAAATGCTTTAGAAACTGTTTTTCCATCTTTTTTCTTTAATGGTTTTGACCAAACATATTTTGAGAAAGTATCTATCACATTTAACATATATTTATAACCATCATTTTCTTTTTCATAATTTTTCATTATAATTAAATCTGCTGCCCATAAATCATCAATACCTAATGTAATTATTTTTCTTTTTAGAAATTTCTTTCTGATTGGAGCATGAATTTCATTTGCTTCAATTATTTGTTCATTTTTAGTTAATTCTTTTTTAATTATAGGTTTAACTTCTTTTTTTAAAATTTTACTTTTATTTGTTTTACAAATTAAACATTTAGTAGCTATTCTATATAATCCATTTTTCATTTCAACAATTTGTGGATTAATATTTTTAGTTTTTTTCTTACACTTGTGACAATAAATTGGTTCATTCATTTATATATAAAAAATATTTTATACATAAATGAATTGATTCAATTCATTTATGTATAAAATATTTTTTTAATAAATGGATATGTGTTATAGATGTCATAATCAAACTAATTTTACTATTATTGGAAATTGTGTAGGATGTAATATATGTAAAAGAATTATTTATGAAAAAAAGATTAAGAGAAAAAGTAATAAGAATAAACATCTTAAACATATTTTAAGAGAATTTAACCATTTTCAACCATATAAAACACACCAATTAATTAATGAATTATATATTTTATGTATTTCCAATCATTTTGAAATAACACCTAAGAATATAAAATTATTTTTAAAACAAAGGAATTATACAAATTGGATATTTTACTATCAATTTTTAAACAAAATATACAATATTAATTTTGAATTGAATCATGAAGATAAAGAAAAAATTACACTAGTTTTTAATAAATATTTATGTTTTAAGAAAAGTAATATATCATATAAAAAATTATTACCAATGATTTTTAAATATTTAAATATGGATTTTTGTATAAAACCTAATTATGATGATAACTTTTTAACATATCTATCACAAATGAATTTGTAATATTTTTTCCCTATATAAATGGATCTGTTAGAAGAAATTAATAATATTGGAGAATTAAGATTTAAAGAATATAAACCATTAAAAAGTTTAAATTTAAATGAAAAATATAAAATTGAAAAATTTGAAAGAATTAAAGATAAATATGGATATACAATTATTGTTGAATTAGAAAAATGTAAAATACATTTACCAAAAAGATTTACTAATATAATTGATGATAAAACTATTAAAGAATTAAATAAAAAAGATTTAAATTTAATTGTCACGGCTTTTAAGACTTTTGATGATAAAGAAACTGCTTTAGTTAAATTTGACTAATTATTTTAATATAATTGTATTGATAATAAATTTTAAATCATCTTGTAAAAAATTATAATTTTACTGGTTTAAAAAACTTTTTATTCTGTAAACAATTTCATATAAATTTATGCATATTTATTAAAAAATGCATTAAATTTGCATATTTTTTATTGACAATTTGACAAAAGCTGAAAATTGGCCAAAAAATGGCAAAAATATTGCATAATTGTATTAAAAAACTGTGAAATTTGTTTGATTTTTGATTGTCTCCAAAAGTGTCCTAGGAACCCCATAGTACTATCTACTTATATATATATATATATATATATATATATATATATATATATATATATATATATATATATATATATATCGTATGGCTCATTTAGCCAGCCACCATGGTTTAAGAATAATAAATAAATTCTGCGGTGCAGAGCACCTGAGTCAGTATAAATAAAAATCTAAACACTAAAATAAAAATCAGATCTCTCTTTATAGAGCTAAATCCAGGGCGCTCAGCCATTGCAGCCCAGCTTCACTTGAGCTATGCAGACCGGCCAATCCTTCGGGGAAGGCACTCAGTGGGCACTCTTCGACTATGTGTTCCATAGTTTGATACTCTGCTCCGCAGTCGCATGACTGGTCTTGTGTCATTCCCCATTTGTACTTCCAATAATTACATCTTCCCACGCCAGTGCGGAAACGATTGAGTATAGTCCACTGCTTCCGAGGAAGATTCATACCACCTACCGCTACGGTCGGGTCAGCTATCAAGAAGTGATTACGACCTTGAAAAGCGTCCCAGGAGGAAGTCCAGTTAGTATGGATGGTGAAGTTCGTGTCCATCAACTGGGAGGCTGTTCGTAGCGGTGGTTTTCGGGACCTCAATCGACCCGCATTCTGGGGTAAGTAATCATGTATGGGCAGCTGTGGAGCAGATAAGATCTTTGTGTATTCCCTAATGAGTGCATCCCTTCGTCTTATTTCAGGAGGAGCGATATTACACAGCACGGGGAGCCAGGGTACAGGGGTTGCCATGAGGGTACCACTAATAGCTCTCATGGTCCTGTTTAGCTGGACGTCGATCTCTCTAACGTGCACACTATTTAACCACACGGGAGCACAGTACTCAGCAGTTGAATATACCAGTGACAGAGCAGTGGTTCGCAGAACTTGTGCGTTAGCTCCCCATGTGGAGCCAGCAAGGTGATGGACAATGTTAGTCCTGGTTCTCACCTTAGCTGCCGTTTTTTGTAAGTGGCTTTTAAACGTGAGAGACCGATCTAAAGTGACTCCCAGATACTGTGGGTGGTCATTATGTTTTAGCTCAACACCGTTGAATACGATTTTAAGTTTTTGGTTGGCCAGTCTATTATTCAAGTGGAAGCAAGCAACCTCAGTTTTTGTTGGGTTTGGATTTAGCTTCCAGGCTTCAAAGTATTCACCGAGGGTCGTGAGGTCATTTGTTAGTGTTTCCTCTGCTTGTCGAAAATACTGGTGTTGATATGCCAATGCAATATCGTCTGCATATATAAACTTCAAGGACCGAGTTACAGGAATGTCGGCAGTATACACATTAAAGAGCAGTGGGGCGAGCACTGACCCTTGTGGCAGGCCATCCTTTAGTTGCCTAAACGTACTTTCTCTGCGTCCCAGATATACTTTTATCATCCTATTGGAGAGCATTGAGTTGAGGAGACGCAACAAGAAAGGGCAAGGAATAAGGTCGTAAAATTTAACTAGGAGGCCTTTTCTCCAGACTGTGTCATATGCTGCTGTCAGATCTAAAAAAGCCACAGAGGTTTTCAGTCTTCGCTCAAACCCATCCTCAATGAAAGAAGTCAGAGCCAGAACCTGGTCGCAGCAGTTGCGACCAGGCCTAAATCCAGCTTGTTCAACAGGGATGCTGGCATTGAGAATAGGGAGGATTCTGTTATAAATCAACCTCTCTAGCAGCTTATAACAAACACTTAAAAGAGCTATTGGCCGATAACTTTCAGGCAGTTTTGGATCTTTTCCGGGCTTCAGGATAGCTATGATTTTGGATTTTCTAAATATCCCAGGCATGTCGCCGGTTTTCAGAGTGGTGTTAAATACTTCAAGAAGCCACTGTCTAGCCTTGTTACCCGAGTGTTTTATAAACTCCGGGAAAATGTCATCCAAGCCTGCTGCTTTGCCAATTGGCATCGCATCAATCGCCACTTCCAGCTCGTCGTAAGTGAAGGGTCTAGAGACTTCCAAGGGTGCTTGCCGACTCTCCTTTATTTCATTAAGCCTGAAATTAATTTTTCTGTCTGCAGGCGAACGCACAGGTTTTGAAAGTACGGAGAGGCGTTTTGCAATTTCATGAGGGCTAGGCTGTGAGGCATCGTGTTTTTCACTTGATTTACCAGTGGAGAGTTTCCTGAGCAGAGACCAAGCTTTCCGACTACTTTTGGTGAAGTTCAGGTTCTCGACAGTTTTCACCCACTTCTCGCTCCTGGAGTTGTCGAGAGAGTTAAGGAGTTGGTCAGCTACATCTCTGTCAGCAGTGTCTGTAAACTCACTGTAAAGATCTTCGCACTCTCTGCTCCATCCTGGTATGTATTCTTTTCTAAAACCTCTTGGGATTGTCGCCTTAGCGGAAGACAGGACAAGACGTGTGAACCGATCATAGTTTTTTATTTTAGAGGGGATGAACCTGATGCCGCTATCAAGCCTTGATGAGAAGGCCTCCCACTCAGCTTTATTAAAGTTCCATCTAGGCCGAGGAGAAGATCTCACTAGTGGAATTTGCATACCCACTGATATTATTACAGGCCTGTGCTGAGAGTGGGGGAATGCACCTAGGACCATCCTGGAAGTAGGCACGGGTGTTGCTGATGGTTCACGGGAGCAAAAGCACAAGTCTGGAGAGTACCCACGCCGCCATCGGGCTGAATGGAAGGTGTGTGGGTCCTTGGCATTATATACCAAGAAAAGGTTGTTATTTTCAGCCCAGCTTGAAAGACGAGTGCCGTTGTCATCATCGGACGAGTATCCCCACTGGGTATGATGACTGTTGAAGTCACCTACATATACCACAGGATGTTCAAAAGTTGGGAGAACTGTGTCTGACCACTGGGTGTTCGGTGGTTTGTAGACATTTACAATAGTAGTCGCAGACACCTTAACAGCAACAACAAATATGTTGTTATCACAACTTTTGTGGGAGACTGATACGTCGTCTATGTCGTGTCTAACGTACGTCGCCACTCCGTAGACCCTGTGACCTATTTCCTCCACCAGCCTATATCCTGGGATGTTGCCCCTCGCACTGTTTTCTAAGTCTTCTGCGTGTGTTTCTTGCAAAGCGAGGACATCGACCTCATTTTCAAGCAACACCTTGCTGAGGCAGTCACTTTTAGATTTGCTCAGACCCTCTACGTTAAAATGACAAACATTTAAAACACAGCCTAAATTTCTAAATTGGCCCTGGAAAGGGCCGTTTGGATTTTGTCTGGCAGCTGGCATAGCTGAGAGATCACTGTGTGTGACAGTTCAGCTGCCAAAGTTGTTGTTCGTTTAGCACCACCCGGGGAGTACGTGCAACTTTAATGGAATGCTGCGGACGCGAACAACATCACCCCCCACGGGTGTGATGTTATATATGATTTCAAAAAACCATATATAACTCGAGTTATTGCATTTTTAAAATTAGTAATTTGGTTTTATGCCAAGTTTGACTGCCTGCAACTTCTGTCTCAAACGCTTATTTGAGTTCGGCTTTGCGGCATTATTTTTAATTCTAATTTTTAATGTTTGTTTATATTTAATTTTTGCCAATTTTGTTGATTATAAGTTATTACCGTTAATTTTGCCTTTGTATTGTCAGTCTCCACTGATGTTTTAAAGTTATAAGTACTAAAGAGTACTAAAGATCGCCTCCTGTTTAAAATTCAACCAACATTTTTTCAGTTCATCTGGACTGTCTGGACCAAATTAGTTAAAATTATATGTTACTAGCCGTTGCCCGTCACGGCTTCGCTCGTGTTGAATTTGTTTTTTAATCTCTTTTAAGACCTACGAAATCGTCTTCCTTGATATATACATTAAGATTAATCCATTGAAATCGTGTGAGCTGGGCACCTATGAGCAAAGAAGAACGATCATGTAAAATATTAACCCCGTAGGCCATAGAGTATATAATTAATTTAATTTAATTTTTAAGTCCAGTGGGGCGGAGTCCTAAAGGGTTTCAAAAACTATATTTCCAAACCCGTGTCTTGGTAACTTCCTATGAGCAAAGAGGAACATCCATGTCAAATATTAACCCAGTAGGTCATAGAGTAATTTTGAAGTCCAGTGGGGTGGAGCCCTAAAGGACTTCAAAAAGTATTTTTCCAAAACAATTTCTTAGTACCTTTGAGTAAAGAGGAATGTATACGTCAAATTTTAACCCCGTACAATCTATTGCAACTTAAAGGTTCTGTGGGGTGGAGCCCTAAAGGAAACTTGCAAAATCGTTTCCAAGGGAATGCCCATGAGTAAAGAGGAACGTCCTTGTCAATTTACAACCCCGTAGACCATAGAATAATTTTTAAGTCCAGTGGGATGGAGGCCTAAATGAATTCAAAAACTATATTCCCAAAATAATTTCTTGGTGACTACCTATGAGCAAAGGGGAACATCAATATCAAATTTAATCCCCGTAGTCTTTTTAGTAGTTTTTTAAGTCCTGAGGGGCGGAGCTCTTAAGGAGTTCAAAAACTATTTATGCAAATCCGTTTCCTGGTACCTTTGAGTAAAGAGAAATTTCCTCGTCAAATTTTAACCCGTAGGACCTATGGTAACCTAAAGCTTCTGTGGGGCGGAGCCCTAAAGGAAATTCACAAAATCGTTTCTTGGTGAATGCCCATGACCAAAGAGGAACATCAATGTCAAATTTAACCCAGTAGGCCATAGAGTAGTTTTGAAGACCAGTGGGGTGGAGACCTAAAGGACTTCAAAAACTATATTTCTAAAACCGTATTTGTTCAATTTATATACAGTATATGAAGCAAATCACACCCCATTAGTTTAATAATTTACTTTCATTATCATATCTTATCAATATTTGTATTTTAACTCACATGTCATTGTTTATAACATTCTTTACTCTTGTTTTGAATATACCTCCATCCCATCTCTCTTTTCAAGGTCTTAATTTCTTTTTAATAGTTTACCTCAGGTCCTTTGAGTATTTTTATTGGTTCCCCTCCAGCATCTAGTATCTTAGTGAATAAGCTATGAGCAAAGATGACCGTCTATGCCAAAAATTAACCCTAAAGAAGGCTCTATATAAATTTTGAGGTTATTTGGTGCAGAGCCCTGAAGTAAATGTGTAGACCACTTTTTATTGAGCACCTATGACCAAAGATATCACTCCAAATTTCAACCTCGCAGGCCCTATAGTTTATAGATTCGTTGTTTCTTTCAATTCGTATTGTAATTGGCCATAATTGTAACATTATATTGATATTTCAAAGACAATTGCGGTGGAGCCCTGAAGGGATTTTTGTGAAAGCGTTTCTTAGTGAGCACCTATGAGCAAAGAGGAACGTCCATGCCAAAATTCAAACCAGTGTTCCCTAAAAGTAATTTTGAAGTCCCGTTGGGCGAAGCCCTAAAGGTGCTTTACAAAAGCGATTTTTAGTGTGCACCTATATGGGCATAGTGTATCTTCCATTTCAAATTTCAACCCCTTAGGTCATCTGGCTTTTCATATTCGTTGTTCCCTAGATTCATTTTTAAAATTGGCCATAAGAATAACATTAGACCAAAACTGAAATCGTGTGTGGCAGAGCCCTGATAGAATTTTGCAAAACAGTTTCGTAGTGAGCACGTACATATGAGCAAAGAGGAACGTCCACTTCAAATTTCATCATCATAGATCCTATAGTTTTTCAGATTCGTGTTTTCTAAGTTCGAACTAAAAATTAGCTATGAATAACATTATATAGAAATTTTTAAGTCCTATGTGGCGGAGCCCTGATGGAATTTTGCAAAACCGTTTCTTAGTGAGCACCTATGAGCAAACAAGGACGCCCATGCCAAATTTTAACATCGTAGGTCCTATAAATTTTCATATTTGTTGTTGCCTTGATTTGTATAATATATTGGCCATAAGAATAATATTACATGGAGTAACATTGTATAGAAATGTTTAAGTGTTACGGGTTAGAGACCTGAAGGAATTTTGTAAAACCATTTCTTAGTGAGCACCTATAGGCAAAGAGGAACGTCTATTCCAAATTTCAACCCTGTAGGTCCTATAGTTTTGGAGATTCGTTGTTTCCTAGATTCGTATCTTAATTGCTCCATAAGAATAACATTGTAACGAAATTTTGAAGTCGTGTGGGGTGGAGCCCTGCAGGAATTTCGTAAACCCGTTTCTTAGTGAGCATTAATAAGTAAAAAGGAACGTCTATACCAAATTTCAATCTTGCATGCTCTCTACTTTTGGAGATTCGTTGTTGCTTTGGTTTGTATTAAAAATCCCCCATAAGAATAACATTGTAACGAAATTTTCAAGTCTCGCGGGGTGGAGCCCTGACGGAATTTTGCAAAACCGTTTCTTAGTGAGCGTTTTTGAGCAAAAATGAACGTCCATGCCAAGTTTTAACCCTCTAGACCTTACAGTTTTGGAGATACTCTGATACGTGAGTGAGTGGTATTTGACAAATATATAGTAGATAACTGAAACATGTGATCTTCCTGATTTGCTACCACTTGTTAATTTCAACAGCTGTCTTGATTCAGTTATTTAAAACAGATTTCAGTTAAAATTACAACAGCAATGATTCAGTCAATAATTATCTTCTCCCACAAGATTAACATTGAAACTTTGAGAGCATGTAGGGCGTAGCCCCGGGGGCCGGTGTGAATTAAAACTCGATTCTGTTCATCTACCTACAGCACAATGCATTTCTAACGGTATGCACGGATTTCTCCTACGATGCACACGTGCTGAGAAAATTAGAGGAAATGAAACATGCCTGCCTATTAACATATATATATATCTAGCTATATCTCATGTTATCAGTAATATTCTATGCACCATTTTGAAATTGAAATTCATTAATGTAAACTTGTACCTAATGGGTTACCGTTAAATAGTAAATAAATAAAAGAACTAATTATTATACTAAAGAGTTTTGTTAAAAACATGTCAATTGCGTGTAAAGCAGAAAATACACAAAAGTAAAGAAACTTTTGAAAAAATTGTCGATTAATATTCATAACCTCATAGACAATCGTCTTCCAACATGTTCGTTGTAATCCTGATTATACATTTCATCCAGTCATACAAATAATCCTGTTCGGTAAACTGTGGTATTATAATACTGCATGTGAATTTCAGGTAATACCCTATAATTATTGATAGTTTGTTTTAATATTTACTGTCTAATTTGTTGACTCCGCAGGATCTTAAACTACATCTCAAATCAAAATGTGTCTAGATTCCCACAACATTTAAATTTAGTATCCTCTTAACAAATATTTACTACAACATTTTTGAAATAAGTACTATAAAAAAGTGCTTTCAACCCTTGGAATAGAACTCCTTTTAAATTTAAAGAGATGGAGGTCTTTTCCCGCAAGAGCTAAATAAACAATTCCATTCTTCTATGTCGATTTACGTGGACTTCTCATTTTAAATTTAAAATATTAATCATACTGTAACAAAAATACTTCTTAATGGTTACTTACTTTTATGCACAATCCATTATAACTTTCACGGACAAGGTTATTAATTGGATACCACACATAATGTCCGGTTATAATTTTTTTATGATACATTTTCCTTTTGTTTATGTGTATTTCCATATAAAACCCGATAAATTCTGTGGTAAACACTAATAACTTTATCTTTTTTAAATTCCACAATTCAAGAAATACAATGTATATCCACCTTTACATCAGGGACGTTCAAGGCATATTCTAAGGTAGTTTTCCTTAATGTATTTCCAAAGATTTCTGAAAAATATTATTGCAAATGGCTAAGTTTTTATTTCTGATTGGATTTTGTACATCATTTATATTAAATTGAATGCAAGCTTAAACACATTTAAAAGACTAAGCTCTTTATATGTAAAGAAAACCTGTAACAATATACTGGTAATTCCCCAGAAATATGAATTACTTTGCGTAATACTGTAGCAAACATACTGGAAAGGCAAAATGTTTAACATATTATATAAAATTGTTCACAATTTGGTCCAGTAGGCCGCGCTCTGTCACAACAATACCCCTGCAGATGTTGGCAGTGGACCGTGCCTTCACAGCTTTTGAGGAAACCTTTTGAAATATATTCTCTGTTTAGAAAAGAATTACTCCAGCTGAGGGCTTAATTTAAATTCTCAAAATTGTTTTTAATAAGAGTTTAAATTGCAGAATAAGATCATCGAAGATTAAACGTTGGATTAGAGATTTATTTGTATTTAGTTTAAATTAATTTTTTCATTATGGAGCTAAATATTCTTATTCAAACTAATTCTAGTTGATTCATTTCAATACATGATGGAATCTGAAATCAAATCTTTATCTTCTCTTATATGTTGACCTAAACCAACAACCTAACCGTGCTTGTTTTGAATCGAAAATAAAAAAAATGTTATTGTTTTGTAACTTAAGTTTATTTTTTTAAATGTTATGGCACAGGATCTACACGTTTGTTCACTAAACACAGGGTCGTCATCCTCATAATGAAAAACGTTTAATGAAAACGATGCAATTTATTTGAATTATATGAATTGTGGCCAGTGCCTTCAAGTTAGTGACAACCCTGTAATAACTCTATAAACAAGATGGAAAAAGTCTGAAAACGATATAATACCTTTAAAATTATATAATTAACAAAACTGAAACTTTACAAAATAGTTTTGAGTCTCAAATCCTACTTCCTAAAATAATTGTTGACTTTGAACCTCCAAGGAGGGACGGTCCACAAGGAGTCAGAGGAAAATCTTAAAAGATGTACAATATGTACAAAGGGCAATTAAAATTAAAGGTCTCTATGAATAGAAAAAATGCCGCAAACTAGACTTTAAAATGACTTCCGGGTTAAAAATGGTCGGCGAACCAAATATCTTTAAAATAATTTTTGAAAAATGCAATTACTCCCGAAACAGATAACACTTTGAGATTGGGTTTGTTAAAAATTGCTCATAATGTAAAGCCCTTTATATTCATCATATGACTTAGGCCAATGACATTTTTTCAATGCTTACTTTAGGGGACGTCTGTAATGTAAGTCGTTAGGGATGTCCATATTATTTTTACATTATTGTCAGATAATTTTAACTACATAAATTACGCTTTTTCAAAGTATTTTCACACAATCGTAATTAACTTTAAACGTTTAAATTAAGCATGCAGTACTGTCACAACAATACCCTTGCAGATGTCCGCAACGGACCGTACTCACGGCTTAGGCCCAAGCGAGAGAAATCCTTTAATATGTGTGTTCTCTCATGCAAAAATTTTACTCATGTTTAGCAAAATTTTTTATCATTTATATGTTGTTTGGATTTAAAAAAGAGAAAAGAGTCTATTGCAAAGTATTCCACATTTATTTAGACGACACCTTATTGTTTTATGGTAAAGATATTTCAATATGACCTTACAGTTAACAAAATTATCCAGACTATTGCTTTTTAATTTTTATGCATTTAAAGTGAAATATTGTTTCCACACCAATGAAAACTCTTTACGTAACTGAGACTCTTTTATTTCAAACGTATAAGAACAATATACTCTCATTTATCAAACTTGAATAAGAAATATTGAATTTTTCATGTTCTTATTAGTTTAAAATACTGCATTAATTAACATTACTTAATTTTTTTCAAAATAATTATTTATTTTAAATTTATAAATTCAACTGTTTGGTTATGTAATATAACCTATTTCACTATTTACATTCAGGACGTAACACTATTCAGATTATTAGTAAAAAATTAAGCGAAACATAACAACAACAACAACAACAATTAATTAATTAACAATATTAAAAAAAGGACACAATACTGTAATGTCAAGTAAACAATTTTGAATTGGCATGCAATAACTCATTAATGTATGATGCGAAACATGGGACTTATAATATCGTTGGTTACACAGTATTTTATAAAATCCAGCATAGTAATTCCTGCTTCCCAATATGGAGTCGTTTCTGAAAAATACATAGATTTGAGTTTAGCTATAAATGTATACTAAAACTTGTAACTAATGTAATGTAATTTAAATTCGATTTGTGTTTATTGCTTGAAAAACATTTTGTTCAGAATACAAATGATCTAACAGGTTTAGTACCTTGAGTACTACGAGGTTTATACTATTTTTGTGAATTTCTTTTTTAAGTTTATTTATTTTTACAGAGTAGGCTACGCTCTAATAATCGTATGGATGTAAGCTTTTTCAATACCAAGGAGTTAGATATTTTTGTCTTACTATTTTTAGTCAAATGTAATCTGCAGGTCTACCTACTTGTGTTGTACTTGCCTATGTAAGCTAGTTCCATGCAGTGGGGGTTGTCTGGGCCCCCAGGGTTGTGGGGTCCTCTTTGGAACCCTCTCCCCTCATACACGGTTGCGTACGTTCCTACGGCAAAACTGCACATCTAATGACAATTATTGTTTAAGGAAGCGTTGCAATATTAAACTAATTACAATGGTTAAGTGTGTACACTATTATTGTAACGAATTTTCGAATTTCATGAGTTTAAAATATTACAATATATTGGACACATAAATAAACAACAAGCACCGTAGAAATATGAACATTATGTTATTAAATAGCCAATGAAAACAGTTTATTACAGTACAATAACAAAAAATAATTATTAGAATTTCAGTAATTATAAAAAGTTGTCATAAATAACGTGGGAAATTGCTGAATTCTTTGGTTTTTTACGTTTCCCAGACAATTTATTGGGATGATAAAGGTTCATATAAAGTATGAACTTAATATAACTTTCTGTTATGGGAATAAAATTTATTAAGTGTAAAAAACAAAATGGTGGCTGGTGGCTAAACGAATCGTTTGGACCTCTTTGCGTTTCGACCTAAGCAACAAATACATAAAATATTTCCAGGTTGTTTGTAAACACGCTGAAAGTTTCATCAACTAGATGTATTTTTTAGTTACTAACTTCTTTTAATATTTATGAAGTTTAGTTGTTTACAGCGTCTTTAAGATAATTGCACGACCATATTAAGACATTACCTAGTTGTATCTAGCATGGTTTATGCAAGTACATTTGTAAAACAAATTTGCTTTATCTGGTACAAATAATAAATGTATCTCGAAAGATATAGGCATAAGAGGTTTTTACGAATAATAGATTATATCCTTTCCAACTGTAAAACTAAAATGATAGCTAAACTAGGAATTTTATTAATATTTTAATTGGTTACCATTCATCCTATCATTTAATTGATTGACCAATCCTCAAAAAAATTATTGAAGTAGACCATTCTAATCTATTCTCTTATTTCTATAAGGGTTTCGTCTGTTACGTCCCTTTTTCTCTCGACCTACGGAACCGATTTTTAAGATTGAGGTGTTTATTTATAGCTTAGGATATAGTTTGGGACGATTAGCAATTAAAAAGATCATATCGTTTCATGCTTCACTCCCCTCGCCTTTGATTTATTTCTAGAGTTCGCTATAAAAATTTTGACCAAATTTCATTGTACTATGTTTATAAATGTGAATTGTAACTTAACAGCTGTTTAATTTCAGACCGTTTTCTAAGTCAGATTGTAAACAAAAAAGATCTCTGTCACTTCATAAGCAACATACATGTGCTTTAGGCAAGGAATCTAAAATAAATAAGGAGAAGGTAGGGGTCAAGACATGCAACGACCTCTATGCACCAGATGTTCTTTTGCACCTATGACATCATCATTATCATTACCAGTATTAATAAATGGTGAGGTCATAGGTGCAAAAGAACACCTGGTGCATAGATAGCGTTGCATGTCTTGACCCCTACCTTCTCTTTATTTATTTTAGATTCCTTGTGCTTTAGGTTAGTTTCTCTCATAAAGAATCATAAACTGGCAATTTGCGCACGGGCCACCTCGTTGAACACAAAAGTACTAAGTTGTAGTAGTTTCAACCATATAGCCTAAGTTAATCTATCGATCGCTAAGGGATTACCGTTTCCTTTACTTGAACTTGATGTCGTCAGCGCCGTCGTCCACCATGTGCTGAGCCTGGAGGTTCTGCAGCATGATCTTGTTCTGGTGGATGTTCTCGCCCGCCCGGGTCCCGGTCTGGGTCAGCCGCACGAACCGCACGGGTCGCTCCAGGGGGGGCGAGCGCTTCCTGTCCTTGGCGGGGATAGCCCCCCAGTCCTCCCTCAGGACCAGTTTTATCTGTGGTCCGTAGTGTCCCAGGTCGAGTCTCTTCACCATCACGGTGGCTGTGGTCTAAAAAGTGTAAGGACTCTTTGTGATTGAGAGTTTATTTTCATGTTCATGTTGTCTGAGTCATCCAATCACATGTTTGGGGGAACATACATTTACACAATAAATCCAATTAAAAAATAACAAAAATGCATAAAAAGGAAAATGGTTAAAAATCTAGAACTAAACATTCACTGCCTCTCTCAGACAGTTAAATATTATTCCATTTAGAAATTTGTATGTTTATAGTCTTAAAACTTTTTTCACCAGAAGTGTTGCTTACCGTGCAAATATTTCAAAACCATATGAGCTAAGTTTTAATCCCACTATTGCACTGCCTAGGTCAATCTAACCCATTACCAACCTTTTTACACACTCAGTGCACCTAGATTATATCATTTCAATCCATTATTCAACTAAATGACAAAATAAAATATTTAAATAAACTTATAAAATGGATAACTAGCGTTGAAAATGTTAAAGACTTGTTAAAACTACAACAAAATTGAGTTTTAACTAGATAAAGGGATAGATTTTTTGTATATATTTTTTTTCATTTCAATGTGGTTGGTTCAGACATCTTTTCCAGAATTTTCCCTTAATTTTAATGTATCAAGCTAAGTTTTAAAATTAAATGTATGTTTCATACATTTAAACAACATACATTAAACAAGCTAAATAAAAGCTTGTTAAATTTAATGTATGTTCATTTAGTATCGTAGTTAAGCTAATTATTTGTACATTATTATACTAATAGTTTGTTACTTTGGGATTACAGAAAGAAGTATTATTTATTCAAAGATTAATCCATAAGCCCAATTAGTAAACAGATCATTAATTAATCCATCCATTCAAAGTTTAGATAATTTTTATACAAGGTGTAAAAAACTCCGTTACCCGACTTTAATTTTTTTATCTGCTAAGACTTAATAACTTAAGTAACTTAATACGAAGTACCTTTTGACTTTATCAAACATTTTAGTCGTGTTAGGGGGAGAGCCCTCCAGGAGTCATAAGAAAATCTTAAATGTAATTATAGGTTAATATGCACATCAAATTAAAAGTGTCATTTGGCACAATACAATGCTGCAAACTAGACTTAAAATGGACGTCCCAGACGTATATCGTAGGTGTTCAAAGTTTCCATAAAAATCATATTGGTAAAACTTAAATATACAATAACTTTCTTACTACTCAAAATTTTGACGTAGGGTTTGTGGCTAATTACTCCAAATGGAAAGACGTTTAAAATGATGTTTGACATGACATGGGCTAAGGATGTTTCAATTATTTTAAAATCGTCTTTGGGACGTCCCCATTGAAGTCTTATAGAACATGCTTTGGCTTTTGTCACATGAAACATAATTCTATACGTATTTGCATTTGGAGTAATTATCCACAAACCCGATGACAAAAGGTTGACTATTAAGAAAGTTATTCCATTTTTAATTTGTATACCCATATGATTATAATAGAAACTTCAAACGCATACGATTTCCGTCTGGGACATCCATTTTAAGTTTAGTTACCAGCATTGTACTGTGCCAAGTGAGACATTTAATTTCATGTACATATCAACCTACGCTTACATTTAAAATTTTCTTCTGACTCCTGGAGGGTCCTCCCCCTAACACGACTAAAATGTTTGATAACGTCATAACGTACTTTGTGTTAAGTTACTATCACCCCCCAAACGATATTTGTTTATCTCAACAAATCAAAATATTAAAGGGGGACGGACTTTTACACCCGGTATATTTTAATTGTAAAAAAACTTTAATATTGAGATATGTTGGCTGGAATGCATTTTACTGGGTTGAAAGAAAATGATGAACACAATAACACACAATAACAATAATTCTTAGAGTCTTGAATGAAAATCCCCCATTGAAACGTTACATTATGCAGAGCATTTAAACACACATTTGTATTCTAGGGCAAATTTTTATTTCACCTTAAAATATAATATTGGATTTACCTCGGATAGAATTTATTAAATTTACAGGCTTAAATCAACTAAATATAGGTTGAACAATTTTAAATTATAACTTAAATATAGTTGTAAAATGTATAAACAGTGGCACCACAGAAAAGTTTGTTTATAAGGTAAGCCACAATGTTACAATGTTATCTCAACACAATTCAAACAATTTTATATGAAATCAGATCCAACATCAATAGTGTAAAGTTTAAATGACATTTAAATGTATTTTTAATCTTAAAAAACGTAAAGCAAAAACTCTGGGCAAAATGTACTTACTGTCGAAGTGAAAACCCATCACTAACATATTAGAAACAGATATATTTGAAATGATACTGTTATCCGATTAAAGTGATTAAGATTAAACTTTAATATTTGGTATAACTGTTGTATTGATAAAATGTAAAGCACAAATCTTAAACATATTTTTCAAAACAGAGGAGTTGGTATAACTATGTACAAACTATGTTACTATCAGAAAACACAAAAAACTGCGAGTTCATTGTACTTGAAATCAGGTCGATTACGCCACTCTTTGGAATCAGAAGCGGCATTTTGAAACATCAAAAAATAATACAACCCGTATTCTGTATTTTTTTCTCGCAATCCAGAGATTTTCATACACAAGTTTAAACTTACATAAAGATCACTTGAAAATACAACAGTAAATCTGAAGCCTGAATAACGGCAATTATATGATGATATATCATTCAACAGGAACTGTTAACTTGCCACGCATTTATGGCTTGCCATCTTTGACAAAGTGCTTGTAAGAACATATTTTGTAGATACACCTGACATGGAATTTTAATAGTTGGACTTTTTTATATGTGCCATAAATGCATGGCATCTGTTCCATTGATTTATTTTAAATTTACAGGACATTTTGTTTATATAAATGGGTTTTTAAAATTAAAACAGAATTCTTCAAAATACTGATCACTAATAAACTGTCAATTTTCTTCTGAATTTTGAAATCTTGCCTAAATTTTACGTAATTTTTATTTAATGTTCCCCTGGAACCAAACAGAAGACCAATTACATTAATTATTTTGACTCCATATTTCTCTTCAAAGTAAGGTTTTGTTGGCAAATAAATATTTTTCTTTTCCTGGTCGATTTCGTCAGGTTGGTTGATGCCCGTCTTAAACCTTACTGTGGTAAACAAAAGTATTTTCTAACTTTAGCCAATGTAGATAAATCGACAACCATGCAAAATGATCTCAATCGTCAATAAGGAACCTGTGACTGCCAAAATGATGAAAAAGAACCTTAAGTAGGCTATCTAAACGAAACAGATAAAATAATATGACCCAACCTAAATGTTAAGAATAACATATACAATTTATAACAAGCAAGTTAATTGCCTCGGAACTGGTTTAATATAAATCCATAAAATTTGGTTTAAGGGGGCGGTCTACCCCAGCCAAAACAACAACAATGCAGAATGCCGCCTCGCAGCCGTAGCGCTAGGCGAGTTTGATGGCTGCAGAGGTTTACGGGGGTCGTGTTTTAAAATTAACCAATTAAGAAAGAGATTGGCTGTTAACTTTTTATAAAAGTAGAAAAAAGGATCTAGTCGGCTATCTTTTTAGAATTTTAAAATAAAATTTCTAATTTCAGCTATAACTGTCTAAAATCATCTGTTATTATCGATTTTTAACTGAAGTTTTCTAGTGGTGTTAATGAACTAATTACAAAAGTGTAACAGAGGAAAATTAGTACCGTTATTCTTCTTTAATATGACACCTTATTTATAACTCTAGGCTTCATTTGGCAGAAGATAACACGATTCTAAAAAAACCTTGCATTTGAGTGCGCGCAAGGGGTAGACCGGAGCCTTTCTACCCCTGACGCGCAATCTCTATCTTAAGCGGTTAGTTTTAAAACACGATCCCCGTAAACCTCTGCATTTACAAAACTAAAAAAAATATGATTTTAGACAGTTATTACTGAAATTAGAAATATTATTTAAAAATTCTAAAAAGATAGCCGACTAGATCCTTTTTCCTACTTTTAGAAAAAGTTAACACCCAATCTCTATCTTAATTGGTTAATTTTAAAACACGACCCCCATAAACCTCTGCAGCCATTAAACTCGCCTAGCGCTACGGCCGCGAGGCGGCATTCGGCATTTTTGTTGTTTTGGCTGGGGTAGACCGGCCCCTTAAGGATATAAATTTATGACCCGGGAGGATACTGGTAGTGACGGAAGCGGAAGTTCTTGTTCACCTTTCATGACCTTGGCCTTGGACTCATTCTGCAGGGGTTGTCACATGCTGATAATGAATATTTTACGGTGTTGAAAATCGGGTACAGTATATTATTTGGGGTTTTTTAGTTGAATAGTTGAATTCGAATAAGGAACAAAAATGTCATTGCATTGTTGTTTTGTCAATAATTACAAGTTTGAAATAACATTTTAAAGTTTGTTGATAAGAATATTCAATTTTGATTACAGAATGATTTGTATAAATATAGTTTTATACATTACTTGGTTTAATACTGCAGGGTGATTGAAATCACTGACTTAAACTGTACATGAGATAAAAATAGGTAACGATAGGTTATTTTGTTTTGTTGAAATATCCGTTTACACCTCGGTTGAAAGATTTGTGATATGCAATGGATGATAATTAAGGTATGGGTGAAAATGGCATTAATATACAATGTTACTAAATCAGTTTTGTTTGTAAATTCAGTAATATGGATTTAATAAACTGTATTAATGATTAGGTTATACTTTTTATCTCCATAAAAATGGCAAAACTGTATTCAAACCATCGAGTACTGCTGCAAATTTTGCTCATATTCTCCAACGCCAAATTGTTGCAGTTATTGCATACAACAATCTACCATTCCGGTATAGCTGACATTTAAACAAAACCAAACCTTCATTGATGTTGTAAAACAATATAACATATTTGCTTATTTTGAACATGTATAGTTTCCATAGAGTGATACAATTAAATTGTAATTAACTTTACCTTGATCCTGTATATTACTGTATTTAGTGTTTGGTAAAAAAATGAAAAATTTAATTTGAATTTTGTTGTTTAAACCAATATTGGTTTAAAGTTTTCACAAATAGTCAAAGAGGGAACCTTAATGTCCTGATTTATATGTATAATATAATGAAACCTTTGTGTTTGTAATGGCCTTAAAATAGTTATAGCATAAGTTTAATAAATTCATATTAAAAGTTCATGTGTAACACCCACAATATTACTTTTTAACATATAATCAATATAAAATATAACATTTTCCATATTTTTATATCCTTTATAAGACAGATAACACTTATAAGATCGGTTTATATGAGTTTCTTAATACATATGTGCTATAAATTTGGATGCTATAGGATAAAAAATAATGTAAGGGGTAAAAAATATATCTTTAGTTTAATCTAAAGCCGTTGGAGAAAACTCCTCAAATCTGTAGTACATTTTGTAATCATGTCTTATGAACTCGTTTTTTAGTCCGAATTTTACTAGTGAAAGCAGAGACGACATCATCTCGTATGGAGGGGGATCTGAAAACAGAAAACATTGTTAAAACTAAATTATTGTTCGGATTCGTTTAAACTAAAGTGTCCAGTTCTTAGTGTAGTTGTAGTACAATTTAATTAATTAATTAGTTTTTATACTTAAAAATCTTTTAATATAAAAAATGTGCCAAAGGAATAAAATAGTACTTAAAGGATTGATCATAGCTTGGTGAAACAAGATGAATCGTTTGAAGTAACATTCTATAATACGTAAATGTGAAAATGTCCATAAGTATAAACAAGATTAAAGATACCAGCAAAAATATTATTTCTAGACATATCACAGAACCAATTTATTTTATAAAAAAAGTTGCAGCCAGTTTCAAGATCAATGTGAAATCACACAAATTGCTTAATCAAAAAGGGCAAGTCCACGAAATGGCAAGATACTAAAGTGTCACCAATAATGTATTTTCAAAAAGAACATGGTCGTTTCATATTTAACTTTGATTACATTAAAAAAATTAACGCATGGCCTTAAAAACTTTACCTTAAAAATGTTAGTTTAAATTATGGTTTCCAATAAGGTAGAGTTCATGTTTTTTATGTTTTACATAGTAGTAAATAGAGATATCCTTTCGCCGTCAACCTTCCAAATTTAATGGCTACTGAATCTTTGTTTGGTCAACATTTGGTCAACATTTGGTCAACTGTATCTAATGCAGAATCAACAGGATGATACACCCGGAACAAAAGAATATATGAAAAAGCGAATTTAAGATGATTCTAAAGAGCGAAGGCCTCAGTATAGTGTCAGTATAGTTGAGTCATTCGTTTTGAAATCATATTCGGAATTTAAGCCATGACTTTTAGTATCATCCCCAACGAAATGATAATTTCGTTTAAACTTAATTTGTGGATTTAGATCTTCTTTTGTTCTGGGTTAAATTTTCCTAGAATATTTAGCTCTAAATAAGAAGTTGGGTGTCAAATCTAGTGCATGGGCTGATATGCGACATCTCCACTTGCTGTAAAAAAAAAACTCCTCTTTGATAAAAAAAAACTAAAAAAATGACAGTTTTTGTAGCAAAACATTAATTTACATTCATTTAATTTTGAAAACTACTATTTTTTGGTGAATTTATTACTGGGGATTTTTAAAATCGTGGCGTTTCATTGCCTTACCCTGTATTAGAGTGTACAACATTTGCTTTAAGACACTACCGGTCTGAGCCGCGGCCATAGCGCTGGGCGAGTTTTATGGATGCAGAGGTTTACGGGAATCGTGTTTTAAAATTAACTAACTATGATATAGATTTACTCTAACTTTTTCTAGAAGTAGACAGACGGATTTTGTCTTCCCTTTTTTTAGAATTTTAAATAAAATTTCTAATTTCAGTTATAACTGTCTAAAATCGTCTGTTTTTCTTGATGCAAATGCAAGGGTTTTTTTAGAATAATGTTATTTTCTGCTAAATGCAGCCTAGCTATAACTAGGGTGTCATATTAAAGAAAAGTAACGGTGCTAAATGTGCTTAGTTACACTTTGGGACTCTCACTCTGGTAATGTAAAACTTCAGTTAAAAGTCGAGAAAAAACAGATGATTTTAGACAGTTATAGCTAAAATTAAAAATTACATTTAAAAATTCTAAAACCAGAGCCCACAAGATTCGTCTTTTTACTTGTAGAAAAAGTTAATAGCCGATCTCAATATTAATTGGTTAGTTTTAAAACACGATCCCCGTAAACCTCTGCATTAATAAAAAACTTGCCCCTAGAGAAAAACAGATGATTTTAAACAATTATAACTGAAATTAATAATTTTATTTAAAAATTCTAAAATCAGATAAAACGATATCCGTTTTTCTACTTTAAGTAAAAGTTAAGAGTCAATCTCTATCACAAATAGTTAATTTTAAAACACGATTCCCGTAAACCTCTGCAGCCATCAAACTCGCCTAGAGAACGTCGTTCGGGCTCAGGTAGACCGGAGCGGAGATTTAAGGTGTAGTGTCATAGTCTATTTGTCTATTTTACTTACCGAGATTTTTCGAGTTGGTAGCGAAGTTGCCGATAAGTGCTACGTCCAAACAATTTTTATATTGTGTGCTTTGCTCAGGCATGTGAGTCCAACCCCTTCCTTCGTAGACCGTGCCGTAACCGCCGACCAGAAAACTGTAAATAAACGGCAACAAAATATAAATAATAATAATACTGTATAGCATTTGGTTCTAAACACAACACGTACTTTTTTCTTATTACTATTAATTTTTACTATAATCTTCCTCGTTTTACTAATTAATTATTTAATATTATTGGGAGTAACAAAAAGTTTATACAGGTGTCACTTTTTTTTATCGTATTAATCTAAACCTTAATTCTACTTAAAAAAGAGCCAATTCTGTCTTACTTTTCCCCTTCACATACACTATGGTTTGTGCATGGATCATATGATGGTGAGACGCTACAATACAGGTTAATGGTATTGATATTATTTCCCTGCAGAACTCGGATTAAAACCGACGAAATTGCTGCCATTGTCCCAAAGTACGGCGCGCTAAACACTACGCCAGTGACTTACACAAAATATACACCAACGACTCACCTAAACTACTGCACTAAAACAAATAGTGATATTTAGTTGAAACTATTACTGAGTAAATTATTTTTCTCTTTTAATTGTGTAATGGAGGGGATTAAAAAATAATCATCACAATAAAATTTTGAAATATATTATATCGTGGTTAAATTTACTGTTGAATGTAGTGGTTAGAGGCAGTGTTCCCCAGAAGTTATTACCAATCTTAATTATTTCATGAACGATTGAAAATTCTTTACGGTGTAACTTATGATGCAAATACCCCAAAAATAGGGGTAGCTAACAAAGTTTATTCCAACCCTTATCATACGATACAATATTAGAAAAAGCATAAAAATTTTGATTTTTGGTGGGAAAATAATTTTTTATCTCATTGTGAACTAGTATCAGGTTTAAGTTTACTACTGTACAATACGATACTGCACAATATATATCATGTTAAATTTGGAAAACATATATACTCTATTAATTAAAAAAAATTTTTTGCGCTAGCCCAAGAAAAGACGAGTGAGCCAGAGATCTGCCTCTATTTATCAGTGTCATATTTACCTAGAAAGTAGAATGGCTATGGTTTTAATTTATTATTATTAGTGTAACAAATAAACAAGTTTATGCCTAATTAGTCAAAACATAATTACTTGTTTACACATTAAGGTACATCTACACATAGCAGGAAAGGATGCGGAAAGGAAACGGAAAGGACACGGACAAAATTCTGATAGGGTGGCTACACATATCGGGATACGGACAGGATATTTCTGAGTCGGAAGGCCGCGCGCGCATCCGTCCGAAACTGCTCATCCCGCCGGCCGCCACACTCACTACACAGAGCTACCGTCAGAATTTTCTGATAGTGTCGGAAGGGGTGGCTACACATACCAGGACGGGACACGGACAGGACACGACAGAGGCGGATGAATGCTCGTCTGGCGATCCATCCGACACGGCGAATGTCCTATCCGTGTCCTTTCCTGCTATGTGTAGCCACTCCCATTTGATAACACAGGGAGCATTCATCAGAAACTGTCCTATCCGTGTCCTTTCCCTGTACTTTCCTGCTATGTGTAGCCGCACCTTTAAGGAGATGTTTTGAAACACAACCTACTTGTGTTTGATGTCGGTGGAGCCGGAGGACATGTGTTTGTGCTGGATCTGCCGGAGCATCTGGCTGCACTCTGAGCGGCTGTTGCACTCCGGGCCGCGGGTCATGGTCAGGGTGACTCCCAGGAAGGGCCGGGACACCTCCAGGTGGTCGGTGGGGCTCGCAGCGAACCATTCGCTCCTGGAGACCATGTACAGGAACCCGGTCGTGTCGATGGTCAACACTCGCACCATCACTGCCTACAGTTGGGAACAAGATGGGACTAAAGTTGGGCTGTGCGTCACTACCCATACCTTATATACGTCATGCTTTCCATACCTATATATTAAGAGTCATCTTCACCTTTGAGCAAGTAGCCCATTGTTGCGCAGTCGGCAATGTTAACCATACGGCTTTCAATGCAAAACATGGTATTTTATTCCCCTGTTTCGGACCCCGTTTTTCAACCGATTTTCTTTAACCCTCGAGAGGTCGCGCAAAATATATCACTTTAGAGGTCGCGCACGGTGGATTCCACCGGGTTTATAAATAAATGCTAATGTTGTACACATTTCCATTTTATTTATTACAATTCAAAATATTACATAGAATATTAACTAATAAAACACTATATGAACTATAACACTATACTATGAACATATAGTATAAAAATTATACTATATGAAAACAAGTTAGCTACCTGTGGTTTCCACCGTGCGCGACATCATATGTTATACAATGATGTCGCGCACGGTGGAAACCACAGGTAGCTAACTTGTTGCAATACAGCAGCCGACTGGCTTGTTGGAGGGGGTGAGGGAATGCGCGATAGCGTAGCAGACGAGTCCATTTGAAGGTACAGGAGGGGGGGTAGCGCTAAGCTTCCACGCTGAGAAGTAAAAAAAAATTACTTATCGCCCGGTGGAAAAGACAGCGGCGCGACCCCTCGAGGGTTAAACTTGGTAAGTGTTTAGTTGAATGGTTATATTAAGCCTCTCATACCTCGAAATTTTGAAAAATTAACGAATATTACTAAGGAAAATCGAGTTACTTTGCAACGTCAAAAAGAGTAATATTTGTTAAATTTTCAAAATTTCGAAGTGTGAGGGGCGTAATATAACTATTCAACTAAACACTTACCATGTTTAAAGAAAATCGGTTGAAAAACGGTGTCCGAAACAGGGGAATAAAATACCAATTTTTTGCATAAAAGCCGTATTGTTAACATTGCCGACTGCGCAACAATGGGCTACTGACCCAAAGGTGAAGATGACTATTTAGGCATCTTTACTGTGGAAATACGTGTGGGGTGCCCAAGGACTTGTAAGAGTAGTTTATGCAACTATATTATTATGAAGGTCTTTAAGCCACGAGTGAGATGTAAGTTGTGTGAGAGTAGTTGTGATGTATGGCTTAAAGGCTGAATACAGTCGTTGCAATCAACTTAAGTTTGGTAAATCACTGTAAAAATAAAGTAATACATTTGTAGAACATTTATAGGTTATAGCTTGTCACAAATAAAAAATGTAGCTATATGGATAACGCTTGACAGAATTGTTGTTCTTCCTCAAGAATTTGAGATTAAGCAAGTTAAGAAACTAAAACATGAATAGTAATGGAAGAGTCAGCTGATGTGAGGATTGCGTAATTTATATTTTGCTTTTATTTTGAAGCACTACTTTTGCCAAATAATAATACCTGAATTTTAATGTGAAAGCTGAACGTTTACGACCTCAAGGAGTAAGGTTTGAATTAGATTTAAGATTCTTCCTGTTAATGATGCTGATTATAAAATAATTATTGGAATTATTGGTGGTTATTTTAAAGGCTGTAAGTAAATATTTTTTAAAGGTTTGTTGAATAACGTTTTCTTTGGTTGTGGAAATAAGGAAGACGAGATGGGGGACTTTTACTTCCAGTTTTCAATTAGTTGACAGCCGACTAATTGATGGAGGAAGCAAAGCCCTACAAGTACGATAGTTATCGTAACAGTGCCATTATTAGTCTATTTTACAATTGTAATAATAGTTAATAGTTAAAAATTTGAAAATCTTTAAATAATCAATTATAAACCAAGGTAAATAATGCTGCAACGGTTCTTATAATGAACACTCTCTAACACAAACGAGAACCATTATTATTTCAAGAAAGGTTGGCCATAATAGCATGTAACAAAGGGTAAAATATAGATTTTTAACGCATTTAAACCATGATTTAGATTTTTGTGACTACCACCGTAGTAGCCGAATAAGACCAGTGCCCGTAAGGGATGAATCCATAGATTTACCTGAACTTCCAGTCATATTGGGCTAGGAGATGGTAGGGAGTTGGTGATTACTGGTGTTAAGTTGGGTTGTGCGCGGAACGTACTTGTTTTGCCTACCTTTAGGTAAAGAATCTTAACTGAGGAAACAGACATTGTGGAATGCCTAAAAACTTGTAACGTAATACAATCATCTAAAAATCTTCTAAGATTACTTGTTGTACGAGTTTTGATAGTTTATTTTGTTTTATCAGCCACTTTGGAAGACTTAGGCCATTTAACAAATCTTTTTTGCGTTGTAAATATTTTATGTCACTTGATTTAGAACATAATTGGTGAATACTAAGTGTTTTAAATTCAGATAAATAAAGAAAAAGGATAATGAATCTCGTCCCATTTTGTAGTTTTGAAAAAAATGTTTTAGTATAAGTTATTAAACAGATTCATTATAAATAAAACCTATGCATTTCATTATTTCATAATATTTATTCCAAGGGTAGTTATGAATACTTTTTGAACACTCAATTGAAAATATTAAATTGTAAAGTCAAACTTTTAACGCAGAGAACTACGATTAAATTAAATTTAACTATATTTTATACAATATTGAGGATCTTCCAATGATAGTTTTATGAGCTTACCTTTATGAGTTTACCTTTCCTCTGTATTAAAAATATAACACAAAGTACCTTTTGTCATAATATATAGTTAGTTATAATAATAATCAACTACAATTTAATCACACTACATCTGGTTAGTACTAAAAGTATACGTTATCATTTGTTATCAATGTTTCTCTCTTGGGTAATGTCTAGTTGATTTGACTTATCAGCACCATTACATAATTTCGTGATGTATAGCCTTATTATAAAATTAATTTAACCTAGAAAATTAGTTAAGACATTCATATTCTTCGAGGTAATGATATTTGGAAAAGTGTAAATTCTTGTATCGGATGTACTCTCTTCAGAAATTGAACTTATGAGTGCCTGATATGTTTAAATGTTTAGTACATCAGTTTTGTATTTTCCCTTTATCAAATTGTAATAGTTTAGGTAATATAGAATGTGATTTTATCTTTATAGGGATAAAATAAAAGTAATGTAAGTAAATTCATAATTTATTTCTGGAAACCTGAATTATTTTATTGTTATTATATTTTGATCAGACATACCATAGTTTTACGATTCTGTAAATAACTTTTCAAAAAGGGTTGTGTAGTTTCTGTGTGTTTTTATTGTGTGGTTTTAATGATAGCACTTATTGTAATGTGTTGCTGGATTTTAATAAAAACCAGACATTTTTATTTCCATGATTCTTAGAATGGTTGATGATTCTTTGAGTAAGAGTAGAGTAATAATTTAAATAATTAATTTTAGTCTAAGTTACTTAGATCCAGTTTTTTATTATTATTTTTTATATTACAGTTTTTGAAAGAAGAAAAAAGTTTAACGAGCAATAAACAGTATTGCTAAATTGTTAAACACTTACAATGTTAAAAGTTTTAACTGTGAGTTATATTAAATGTAAAAGATGTAATAAAAGAAGGGACTTGACGACAGAAGCACGAAAATATATGGTAAATAATGTTATTGGTTGTTATGACGTATTTATTTGGGCAAATTACATTCTTAAATGATTGTGTCACATAATTTTGAACACATAATTTTGAACAGTTATTTTCAAAATCATGAAAACATTTTAATATTATTCACAACGTAAAGAATTCCAATTTTTGTAAAATAATGAAATAATGAAATAAAAATATATTCTCCAATTAATATAATAACTTAAAACATAATTAATGTTGTAGTCTTTACTTTGTCTACCCTCTGATATTAGTATCAATAATCGTAACATCAGTACAAATAAAAAAATAAATTGTCTCTGGCAGGAAAACAATTAGACTACAATAACAATTAGTATTAAATGAAATAGCGAAAAATAAATATAAATTATAGTAAAATTTTAATCAAATAAATTTATTTCACGTGCTGGTTACTTATGAAGAGTCAGTCATGTATGTAATTCTCTGCGTCCTAACATAAGACGCATAAGTCTTCAAAACACCTTACCCAAAGATGTAATTTCTAGTATCGGATCAGCCAAGCTTTTGTTAGTACAGAATATATTTTCTGTGGACTCTTTCTATATTAGCTTGACTCCTTATGACATGACTCCTTTAGCATTTCACAATTCGCTCGCAAGAGAAAACAAAATTGAAAACACACCACTAGTTTTTGTCGTCAATATGTGTACGATATTTAATGGTATAACTATGCAGAATATAGTCTTGCTTAAGTCCATATTTTATTAGAGACATCGCTGCGGACATCATCGGATAAGGAACGTCAGATTCTGAAAAACGAAAATAAAGTTGAAGGGACATCAGATGAAAAAAAGAGACATTTTATACGATATGATGAGATAAGCCGTAAAATAATATTGATAATGATTTATTCATGTAAAAATTCCACTTTTATTTGTACACTTAATTAAGATTGATATTGTTATTATAGGAGGTTAATACGTTATTAGTCCCATATCATTTTAGTTGGTTTTATTAACCAAAATTATTTGGTATTTCCATTAAAAATAATTTGTGAGTGCTTAAAATAAAATTAAAAATTCTTTGCACCCAAATCGTTGCCCATGTAAATCATGTGGGGTAAATTTAAAGATAACATTTCTACCACCCCATCAATTTTTTTTTTATTGGACAAACTCCTTTATTATATCGAAAATTTTTCGAAACATGGTTGAACACTGCATTACCAAACCGATTTTGAACTGACTCAAGTACTGTAATCACCAATGATCATAAATGTCTAAATTAATGTAAAAAAACATTATATATTTGTAACACTGATTGTATTAAGTGCCTATGTTATAACTCTAGTAATTGTATCTGCAACCGTGATACTCACTAAGGTTGTATTTTCCAATGTACGCGATCTCAAGGCATCTTCCCTTAGGGCAGTCAATGTTTTGGGGTAAGGTACCCTGCCAACCCCTACCCTCAAATATTGTACCGGTTGTTCCGATCAGAAAACTATAACATATAACATAAAATATAATTCATAAATAGAAAAGTGCATCTTTAATACCTCATTTACTCATTCATTCAAGCAATGAATAAAAATGAGATTCTGCAAAGTAAAAAAAATTAATATTTTATTTCTACAATTAAAAACTACACAGTATTTAAACATAGAACAACGTTTAACAATATACTCCTACCTAAAAGGCAATTAAACAATATATTAACATTAGGAATCAAAACTATTTAATATTTTTTAAATAGTTTATTCATAGTAACTTTCTACATCTTTCCAAAAGCAAGAAATGAAATTACAAAACAAGCTATATTTGAATCACGTTTACTCGTTATAAATAAATAATCACGGTGAGAGTATAAAAGATGACATTGTTATTTTTCATTTCTCAAGAAATTTATTTATATATTTTACAGTTTAACTGAGTTTTTACCTCCAATAATAATACATCCGTTACTAAATCAACCACTCCACTTATGTCTAGCAGAACCGTTTTGGAGGTGAACAAAGTAATTACAAAAGCAATAGTTTCTTTCTTAATAAAAAATTTTAATAAATAAAAATTATCCTTACTTTTCGAAGATCCCTTGTAAATTCTATAAATGACATTTGGGTTGCTATTAAATTGATATGCCTTGCATTTTTTATGACTTTTTAAAATATTTATTATAATCATTTACTGGTGCTTTGCAAAAGTAAACCTTTTTTTGAATTTGAGTTTACTTATGCTGAATGTTTTATTACTTCAACTTGTGCAGATTGAGGATGAATTTGTGTTCAACTTTTGCTTTCGTAATTTGTTAGATTATTCATACTGAATATTAGCCAACTTGAGCTGAATGTTGGATTAATGGTTCTACATATTGGCTTACTTGCCCTGAATTAAAGGTTATTCATATCGTATTAGCTAACTTCCAATGAATCTTGGCTTAGCTATGCTAAATAATAGCTTACTTGACTTGTGCTGAATGTTGGATTACTTCTTCTGAATAAAAGTTAACTTGTGCTGAATGCTGATCTCCTTGTGCTTAACTTTGGCTTAATTTTCATGTTTATTTAAGCTGAATGTTAACTTACTTGTGCTGTCTTACTTTTGTGAATGTTGGCTTAATTGAGCTGAATGGCCTCATAATTTCTCTACATGTAGGCTCATTTGTCCTGAATTTAAGGTAAATATTAGCTAGGTCTAAATATTTGCTTGGTTATGCTATATTTTAGCATACTTATGCTTTATGCTGGCTTAACCATATTATCCCAAGTTATTTACTTTAAATAAAATTCAGCGGTTTTAATGCTGCGCTCTCGTAGCAAACTCACTCACTAATGTCCTGCGGTTTTCGAGTTTTCCCCTCTATGAGCGCGCACCGTTCAAAACTTGTCCAGGCTGTATGACGTGATAGCTCAGATGGCTAAGTCGTAGGCTCCTTGGGCAGGATGTCCACGACGGTGCGGGTTCAATTCCCACTCACGTCCAAACCTGATCTGGTGGTGCAACCCTAAAAAGGGTTAACTAATCTGTGGCAACGTTGGTGGGAAGACGTTGAAGTTGCCAAGGTCGGTTGATTCTTTGCAAGAGTTGCACGTTGGTCAACACTGATTTTGCTACTTTTTACTTATGTTTACTGTGTGTGTGTGTCACTACAGCCTTGAAGTTTTGCAAGATAAAAATTTTTACTCCAAAATGCCAAAAAAAATTGGCATATCATGCCAGAACTGGTAAAAAATATTGCGCCATATTTGTGTTATCGGTAACCTTGGGTCATAATGGGTAAATTATGCTGAAAAATTGTCTTATTTTTTCCAAATCTTGGCTTACTTAAGTTGAAATTGGTTTCTTTGTGTTCATTGTTGTCTTTTTTGTGTTGAATCTTGTCTTAAATTCGGGAATGGTAGATTACTTGTTGACACCCTCGTTACCCTGAATGTTGGTTTAGTTGTTCTGAATGTTATCTCAATTGTGCTTTATGTTAGACTGATTGTGCTCACTTTTGACATAATTGTGCTGCAGTTTGGTTTACTTGTGTGGAATATTACCTTAATAGTGCGAATGACGGCTTACTTGTGCTCGATGTCGTCCGCTCCCCCGGCAATGTGTTTGGTTTTGATTTCCACCAACAGCGCTTGGCAGTCCTCCCTATTACCGCAGGTCCTGGTGTCAGTTCGGTTGAACACCACGTCTCTGAAGGGCTCTATCTGTCCCAATGTTTGAGGTCTGGCCCATTCGTCCCAGTCCCAGCGGTCTCTCTGGAGCAGAAACGCGTTTTCTCCCAAGTCTATGTGACGTACCATATCTTTTCTGTATAAATATATGACATATCAATCCATGGTGCTATAAAATATTAGATCATTCTGTTAGGTATGGTATATAAGTGTCCAAACCTACTTACCCGTAATTCGCAACCGTACTCAAATTGTAAAGCGAACCCAATGAATGCTTCTTTAGGTGAGCTCGTTCGCTACGCTTACACACCTCAAGTCTATTATATTTTTTGTTTTTGTAAGCTTTTTAAGTGAAAAATTTAATATCTTAAGTTTACTGTAGAAAGTGTAAGTATTTTATAGTTTCAAGTCTTTAGCTTTGACCTTTTTTGAGTATTTTTTAGGGCCTCAAGTATGTATCTGATCTGAAATTTGATGGAAAATCGTTAGAGGGAAATTAAATCGTATACACCTATTGTATTTGAGGTTTTACTCCATCTTTTAACTTTTCCTCACTAAAATACCTTAAAGTTGGATGTTGGGGAAGTTATTAAACATCTCTAGAAGTAAAAACCCCTAGAACCATATATTTGATTGAAATCTCTTGATATAAAACTCCAGAAAAATTTAAGATATTCTCCCAACCCCCATAAGGCTCCTCTTTAGATATCTTCAAAGTTACTATGTTATTCCTATGGAAGAAACATTATTTAAATGATGAACATAGGAATACTAATTTATTAACAGCTGTTCTCCTTCAAAGTACTGAGGGAAGATTGGTAATAAAAATATATATAAAAAAAAATAAAAAAAAAAAAACAATGGGATATTATAGACTTGAGGCGAATGAGCGTAGCAAACGAGCTGAACCTGACAGCGAGTGAGTGTAGCGAACGAGGTCACCTAAAGGGCAAAAAATTCCCTGGGTTGGTATAGTAAAGAACGCTAGCACCAAAATAGTTATAAACTTATAAACACTTACTCTGTGCTGCAAATTCTACCATAGACTAAAAAAAGTTTTATCATTCAGCACGAAATCAGCATATTTTTTGTTCTCTAAATAGTACAAGAAACGTTTCTTTTTTGTCCTAGGACTGATAAGTCAGCTGTTTGCTATGTTTATTATCATCTATATATATAATTCCGTAATCGAATCGGTCCCCACGAAATATCTCGACTTAGAAGAAAGATAGTGTAACGTATGATGGCTCATTTTAAAGCTTGAGGGCCAAGGACGCAAGGAAAAATACCAGAATTATCTAAAGTTACCTGGGCTTTGCCCCATTGGACCTTGAAGTTCCAATGTTAATCTAATGGGAAGAAGATTTTTAGATCTACACGTGTGATTAAGCAGATGTTCCAGTGTTTTATCATACTCAGCTGGTTATTGAACAGATATTATGCGTTAAGATAACCGCATACTTATAACTTAAAAAATTGGAAATGCACTATAAAAAAGGAGAACACTAATAGTTATGAACGAATTACGGATCCACAGGAGATTTCATCTTCATGACCTCATTTATGTCATGAAGGAAATAGGAATAGAATGATCGGTATATCCAGCATACACTTTTTTAATAAGTTAGAATTTTCTTAGTCGTGGCATGGTTGATATAATGGTTCATTGTCTTTATTCAGTGAATGTCGTTTATTTATTAAGTTACTGCTCTGCATTGGCTATTAATAGATAGAGTTGAAGAGTTGAATAGTTTTGTTGAGTGTTGTTTATTTTTGACTGAATCGTTATATGTAAACTACTAACATTGGATAACCTCTGTATGAGGAATATTTAGTTTTGTTTTTATCCATTCTCTGTTTTTTTCTTTACGTAGGTTTGCGTAGGTTTACTTTAAGTAGGTACATATAGGTGCTTTTTTTTCTTACGTAGGTCGTTGAGAAACAATAAACCCCCGTTATTCCATAAAGACAGGGAGCTTTTCATGCTTTTCGTGAGGGCACGGGGGGAGACATGGGGGAAATAGGGGAGACGGCGGGGGGCACAGGAGGGAATGTAAGTATGGGGAGATACGGCAGGGATGGCAGCACGGGACCACGGGGAGTACAGGAGAGTTCGGGAATATGGGGGCACGAAGGGCACGAGGGGTGTCGGTGTTACTGGAGACAGGGAGGCATGAGGGGCTCGGTGGAGGCATGGCTAACATAGGGGCACAGGGAGGAACGGCGAGCATGACGGTACAAAAGCATGGAGGGTACGGGGGTGCGGGGCATAAGGGGCACTCTAGGGAGGCATGGGTATGCACTGGGGCTCGTGGCGGCGGGGGTGATGGTGCACAAGGAGCACTAGGGGCGTCGGTGGCACGAGGCATAGGGGGCAGATTTACATGAGGACATGGAAGAGGCTTGGGGGATATAGAGGGCAGGTGACCGTTGGGAAGAACGGTGGGCATGTGGGCACGGGAGTGCCCTGGTTGCGAGGTTATGGGGGTACGAGGGTTGTCGGGGCACTGGGGTAAGGGAGGAATGGCGATATAGGTTGCATGAGGAGGAATGGTGGGCATGGGGCATGGGGGAATGGGTGCATGGGAATGGGGGCACAAAATGTGGGGCCTACTAGACGTCGGTGGCAAGGAAATTGCTTGGGCATCGGGGTCATTGGGGAGGAATGAGGAACATAGAATGCAATGGGGGTCACGGGGAAGACCTGCGGGCATGTGGGAAAGAGAGATTGAGGGGCACAGGGACATGAGGAGGTACTCGGGACCCGGGCGATAGGGGGTACAGGAAACACGGGTCAGGAGAGGTGAAGGGGAGCACGGGGAGGCATGGGGTCATGGCGAGTGTGGGAGGATGGGGCACAGGGGTCCAGGGTGAAGGAGTGTACAGTATTAATGGGCTTATGTTGTATTGAACTATTTTATTTGTTTAAGTTACAAACTCATCATGAACATGTTTAAGATTAAAACTATTTTGATCACGTTCAATATTATAATAGTGCAATAATTTTTCTTTTCCCCACAAAATAGACTACTGTACTTTAATACAGGGGAAATTATTAGTAAATTAATGATATGATACAGCCAAAACGTTTCGTCAAGTTTAGGAAAAATTTTATTACAAAAACCCCAAACGTGTAAATCTACACTACAGTTTGAGAAAATTAAGTAGGCCTAATACTGCAAGGGAGAGATAAATTGAAACTTATTTTTGGAGACATCAACATTTTAATTTTTAGAGGCATTTGCCCCTACACTCCACCAGTTTATTTATTAATTTTGAGATGCATAATTTTTTTATTCAAACGTTATTAAGAGCATTGTTTGTAAATAACAAAAATGTAAACACTGCATATTACTTACTTTGTAAATATAACCTCGAAAGTACAACTTTATACTTAATATTTTTAACAATTAAACGTATGATTCAGTATTATGATAAAAACCATTGTTCATCACTCGGAGCAAAAGTGTCTTTTTGTTGCTTAATCGTTTTTAAAACTCGGCTGCGCATCGTTTTTAAAACAATGATTGTTTTTAAAACATGATTTTGCTCCTAGTGATGGAAACTACTATTGAATACCGTCGAAAAACACGGGTAAGTCAAATGGTGTGTTAATATTTGTCAATCTTTAAAGGTGGAATGTCAACTGTAGCAAAAACAATCAATAGACCCCCAAACGAAATAATAATTTCTCGGATTTCGTGAAGTAGCAACGATAAAGTAATCATCATAAAATTGCCATATTACAACTCTAAAAGTTTTTAGGAGAATAATATAAAAACCTCATCTTGTATTGAGTAAAGACTGTCGATTAAATGGATTCATAACCCTGCCTCAAGTACGTTCGTTAAAACAGCTTTTATCGTAAAAGATAACGACTTCTTACCCTCTAAGAGCTCTTCGATGTTATGACCCTGCCATATTGGTCCTTATATGGAGTATATAATCTTTATCGTACACAACGTTATGTTATCCACTATAAAGTAGAGTATACATTTCGGAGTTACTTTGTTGTGGGAAAGAAAAGAATTTGGGTAATCCCATTGTATTTTAAAGACGAATAATGGTTGGATGAGTACAACTGTTTATCTTTGTATCTTATCTTATTCATTAACAACAATGATCTCATCTAGTTCTACGATCAGCTTTATTTTTAGTTTCAGTCACAGAATAGCTCGGACTAAAAAAGGTAAGTTTGAATGCCATGTGATTTTTTCTACAAGAAATATCTTAGAAGAATGCAACTGGACATTTTCATATCACTGGAATGTTGTTTGGAATAAACTATAAATAAAGAGTATCAATAAATGGTCACCTTAGGATGGTCCATCAGGTTTAAGAAGAAAATATTAAACTGCTTGGAGCTCCGAAAAATTGTTCTTCCAGTATAGCCTGTCCCACCGCCAGGGTTGTCACTCCTCTATCACTGCCTCCTGTTGACTATAACCTTAGACATGCAACAATTTGATTATGGGAAGAATTGCTGAAGAAAACCCCATTAGATGCATTACGAGAATTAAAACCATATAAGTTTTCTCCAATAAATTTATTGGCGATTTAATTTAAGAAATTATTGAAACACTTTTCATTTTTGATATGTATTTAAGCAATTTACATAATAATATTGTATTTACAGCATAAATAGAAGTTGTTCTTAAAACGGGTGAATTTTTATTAGCATACTAATATAATATAAATTCCAGTATGGAACGCAAACATATCAGGACTCATCGGATGTCTTTGACATGTTGTATTATGTGATCTAATTCCCATTGGCTATCTATATCCGCCACCATGGGCCCGGTGTCCAAGCCACCCCCTCAACAGTCATCATCCCCGCTCCACGTAGCCTTGAGCACTATTAATTTACCATGCAGAGCTAATTTCCCATTCCAAAATCCCCTCGTATCGGTATATAATAGTGTACTTGAGAACAAGTATACTTAAATAAACTTAATTCTTCATGCACAAAACATTTTAGTTCTTGGATTTGATACAGATGCCTAATACTTAATTCCTCAAAGTATCCTTTGTGAAATACCTACTGGCGTATAAATTAAACCCTCCCTGTACTAATACTTCATTTATTTGTAATGTGGATTTTACTGTGACTTGTCCAGCCAAGGTTGTTGAAACGTTGTCAAGTCACCCTTATCGTGCCAGACACAGTTGTAAACGATGTGTTTCTATCGGCCCCGAGGGTTCGGTGCTGCATAACAACCCCCTTTGGAAGTGATTTCAGCGCCTAAGCTGCTCATTATATCACGCGTTCACACTTTAACTGATTTCCATTTTCATGTTTTACATTATTTTTGTCCCTAATCACATTTTGTTTAAGTTTGTGTTTTAGAAAAAAACGTGCCAATGTACTAAACACCAGGCATTTGTGAAACATTGGGCTTAGGACTACAAATTCCTGAACTTTTTCGACGACTGTATTGGTGGGTTCAACTTTAATTGAAAGATCGCCTAATATAAATAAAAACGATACAAGTAGACGGTGAGACACGTATAATTTACTGTCCTAAAATTGTTGTCTTTTTTCTATGACAGATAGGCTTACCGAATCTAAAAATTAAGTATATTAGCTACTAATTTTAACTTTATTTTGCCAGTTTTACAAACGATTATATTTAAAAATATATATTGAATAATAACTGACTTTGAGGCTAAGTTTAAATGCATCGTGTAACTTCAAGAAAGACTATGAAATTACTTACAATTAGTTTCAATTGACTTGAGAACACTGAACAAACAATCAGTTGAGCCAATGGTAGATTTCTTTCCGGTTGATGCTACAGAACATAACTCTAAATAACGGAAAATATTAGTAAGCCAAAAATATTTTATAATACACATAAAACATAAAGACCATTAATAGAAAAGAAATGTATAATGAATGTAGTCATCGTGTGGGGAGTTTTACATATCCTCCTACTTCACTCCCCGTAATGACATCCTAAGGGTGTGATTCCCCCCACCCTTCCCCTGCTTTCCTATCACATCGTTACTTTTAAAGGGGATCAAATATCTTATTTTTGGATCGTTGGCCTTAGCTTGTTGAAGTAAAATGAAAGAGTGACGAGAAGAATGAATTTATTGACTTAGTTGATAAATTTGATGATGATAGTATACCATTAAAAAATAATACTAGAGTGTAGTCAATTTGAGACAGACTTTAAGATAGAACATTGCAATAAAATATCAAATTTAATTAGTTTTAAAATAACTACACAGCTAGTTTACAAATGCAGTAAGCTATACTGGTTGTCAAATAGTTTTTGAATGTAACGACAATAAAGTGTTGTTCTGATAATAAAAAAGTATGTATTATAACCTAAGAATACTCATTTAGGATTTTTTTTATCTGGATTTTGGATAAAATATTTTGTACTTTATTGCGCTTTTCCCCATTATACATAGTTTACAATATTGTATTTTACTGCTTACCGTTAAGAGTCATCATCACCCCTGTTTCAGTTGCCCATTGTTGCGCAGTCGGCAATGTTAAACATACGGCTTTTAATGCAAAGCATGGTATTTGATTCCCCTGTTTCGGACGCCTTTTTTCAACCCATTTTCTTTAAACTTGGTAAGTGTTTAGTTGAATAGTTTTACTATGTCCCTCATACCTCGAAATTTTGAAAATTTAACAAATATTACTCTCTGTGATTTCGCAAAGTAACTCGATTTTCCTTAGTAATATTTCCAAATTTAGTGAAATTTTCAAAATTTCGAGGTATGAGGGACATAGTATAACTATTCAACTAAACACTTACCAAGTTTAAAGAAAATCGGTTGAAAAACGGCGTTGCATTAAAAGCCGTATAGTTAACATTGCCGACTCCGCAACAATGGGCTACTGGCCCAGGGGTGAAGATGACTCTAAAGCTCTGGTCTACCCCAGCCAAAACAACAACAATGCCGAATGCCGCCAAGCGGCCGTAGCGCTAGGCGAGTTTGATCGGCTGCAGAGGTTTACGGGGATCGTGTTTCAGAATTAACCAATTAAGATAGAGATTGACTCTTAACTTTTTCTAAAAGTAGAAAAAACGATCTCGTCGGCTATCTTTTTAGAATTTTTAAACAAAATTTCTAATTTCAGTCTGTTTTTGAGTTTTATAGATGCAGAGGTTTACGTTAAAACTAACCTCTTAAGATAGAGTTAGGCTGTTAACTTTTTTTAAAGTAGAAAAAGGATCTAGTCGGCTATCTTTCTAGAATTTTTAAATAAAATTTCTAATTTCAGCTATAACTGTCTAAAATCATCTGTTTTTCTCGATTTTTCACTGAAGGTTTTTATTGGTTTTAATGAACTAATTACAAAAGTGTAGCAGGGGAAAATTAGTACCGTTATTCTTCTTTAATGTGACACCTTGTTTATAGCTCTAGGCTTCATTTGGCAGAAGATAACACGATTCTAAGAAACCCTTGCATTTGGGTGCGCGGCAGGGGTAGAAAGGCTCCGGTCTACCCCTGACGTTTCGGAGCTTAGGAATCCTCCACCAACGGGTACACGTCGCGTCGCCAGCACAATAAACTATGACATTATTTAAAATTGTCTTATATTAGCTTTTTCTGCGTCAATTCACATTATAAATAAACTTTCAAAATATATTACATTCAGAACTATACGATCAAAATATTGAAACACGTGCACGGCTGTAGACGACAGGTGACCGAAGTTAGTTACCTGATACAAAGCTCGTTCGCTCCACTCACTCGCCCTCTCCCTTTTTAAGACGAACTTGTTCGCTTTGCTCACTCCTCAGGCCAAAAGTGGACATAGTCAACTCTGCCGCACTTTGGTATAATTTTTTTATATGTAACACATTGATTTATATCCGCAATTAGCAGCTGATTTTTGTTCAATTTAGTAGCTACAACAAATCTAATTAAGGAAAACATGGGGAATTTGAAGGGCTCTATGGCGAACACAAGTAGGATTTCTTAACAGTCATGTGACCAACTTCCATCTTTACTCTTGACCAAAACCCTCATATTAAACCAAAGAATTTTATAATCCTTGGGCAGAAAATAATAATTGCCCATATTATAAAGTTCTCGTTAGAGTATAAAATTAGAGTCTACTTCTAATAAATTAACAGTTAATTCCATTAAAATTTGCATCCCTCTTTTGAAATTTATCCACCAACCTGGCTGGGTAGCTGAGTGGTTATAGTGCTCGCCTTTGAATCCAAAGGTTGCCGGTTCGATCCTGAGGAAAGTAAGTAGCTTTTTAAAGGATCGATTCCGGACCCAGTTGCCATTTGTCATTGGGCTATTAATTAATGATGCTTTCTAACAACTGGTCGATGTTAGATAGTAACAAGACTGGGGTTTGGACCGTTCCCCGTAAAAACGTTAAAAATGCCTCTGGCGTAGAAAGACACAAAATACAAAAATACAAAATACAAAATACCAACCACACAAAGTTATTGAAATCAGCCCCCATTAAAAGTTATTGGATTTATTGAATTGTGTTTTGTGGCGAATGTGAAAAAAAAAGACAGAGAATAAACTTTCGAAGGTTTGTGATTTAAGCCCTAGCAGACATATTTGTAATAAATAAAAAAAACCTCTTTGTAAATAATAATTTTCTTGCTCTAAAACTGATCTGTTTGCTTTTTCCCACCTTCAGTCCTCATTTCCCGCATACTACTGTATTGTTTGATAAATTTATCGCATGGCTCATTGTCTCATTTAGGCCCGCCTTGGTTTAAGAATGAGAAAATAAACTCTCTTGTTGACATCCAAGCCAGGACCAACGTACAAACTCGTAACAGGGTCCTCTGAAAACGTAGGGCTGAATGTGCCTTTCACAAAAATTTATACTCTCCCACATGTCAAAAAAGGTGAGTTTAACTGTTATTCCTAAATATATTTAACTTTTGGTCGTGCGATCTTGAAATATAATAAGCCTTTAATAAAGAGTACGCGTCAAGGAACAGTTTCAAATACTTTGCACATTTTTATACAGACACTTTTTTATACAGAATGTTTCAAACACTTCCTTTCTTAGGTATCCAGATTATCTCTTCATCAAGTGTCTAGTTATTGTCTGAATTGTTTTGTCATGCAATATGAACGAGGTGGACACAAATGGTGTACTTATAAGGTACATACCGTACGAGATACGGGACATGTCTCTACAAGGCATCCACACGCTGTCTGCCAAGCCTAGTCTGATGAGCATCGTAGGCGGTTCGGCGCCACTAAGTGTAACAAGCCCCTCTGGGGGTAATTTTGGCCCGACAACGACTCATTACCCCCACCCCCACCCATCCCCCCTCAACCACCCTCTTCCCATCAGCCCTCAAGATGTAACACTTAGATTAACCAGCCCTATGTGTGTTATTCGATCAAAATAGATGGTCTGCAACAGAAAACAGTGATTTTAAAGCAGACAATTATATTCATACAGATATTAAAATATAAATTGTTAACAGAGTTGAAATAGGTTAAAAACCATACAGTTTTTAATATGATTAAATTATGCTGATACAACATATTTATCATACACATGAATTACTAACAATGTAATTATTAAATTACGTTGTAAAATTATTAAGATAAACTTACAGTGTTTTTGTGTTACTGGGCCTGGGCATGTGGGTACTTTATTTATGTTAAGCCAGTGATTCATGCCATTGCATCACAAAATCACTGTTGATGCTCATATATAACGGTTTTTTATATTCGAATGATAATGTTTTTTTTACGTTTTAATACTGAATATTCCAAACATGCACTAATGTCAACATGTCAACAAAACACTTATGACACTTAACACTTATGCAAAAAAAATATGATAAAATAAAATGCATTATTTACTAAGAACTTCATGATATTTTCTTCCTTTTTGCAAAAGTAATAAATAGTACACCCAGGAGGGTTACTCTCCAATTTTGATCAAGGGTTTTATGACCTAATACTTTTTATATGAGATTGATGACATCTTCCCTAATAGATATTAGAAATTGAGTACACATTTTATACATACCGGTAATACGTTCTCTAAATAACTTTAACATTTTATTACAGAAGAGCGCATTAAAAAATAAAACTAACAATGTCCGTGCACCAAGGACGAGCGATGTCCGGCCGTGATATAGATCGGGAGTCTCTCCAGGGCCGGTGATTATGTGTGACGTTTCAACGTTCAGCCAAAAAAACCGACCTCCACTGCGATTGGTCCATCGCCTCGGGACTTTTTTACGTTTTGGTGCCCTTTCCGTACGATCTCTTTATCAAGTAAGTTTAACACTTCGTGCTGAAAACTGGTGGAGTAGGAAAAAAATTATACTCAAAACATATTAAACTTAAAAAAGAAACGGTTTTTTAACCCAAACCAGGAATTTACGCATTAAAAACTCAGTAAATCAATTTTTAGTATTGATCCATAATTTAATTGATATTTTATTAGTTTTTAAACTAAAATTAGGATTTGTGGTAAATTCATCCTGTTTCCAAGCCCTTATTAGTTGTATAAAAATCCTACATCTCTTAACCTAGTTCTTCTGGTTTTGTTGTATTAAATTTAAAGAACAGGGTCAAGTAATTTCTCTAAGACCTGACATTTCATAATGACATTTCCAGAAAGAAGCCCATTGAATGATTTTGGGTTTAAATTTGATACATGCATTTTCTATCGTGAGGTTATTGCAGTATTTTACCAAAGCTAATTGTTTAATATAAATATTTTTGTGTCATAAAAACACTTATTATCATATACACGGCTCACATTGTTTCCTTGGTTCATAAATGTTACACAGGATAGAAAATAAGATATGTTAAAACAATACTTTGTGATTCGTTTGGCTATGAAATCGGAGAGTATATCATAGAAATATAACCCCCATGCATGTTGTGTACACCATCTGGTACAATGGCATGTGTAGTGGTCTTGTGACATGAGCCTCCATGTCGAGACCATATGGACAGAGCTTGGGGTGTCATGATGATTAAAGCCAACATAACATAAAATCACCGTGTCTTTTATTTTTCATTTATGTAGGTGAGTCCATTCATTAGGGATTTTACTTTGAAGGAATGTGTTTTACCATGAAGCAATTTAAAGAAGCACTTTAAATTTTACGATACGATTTTTGTGATTGTATATTGGATTTTTGTTAGCTTTAATAACCTTGTATACTCTTTTATTTTTTTACCTGTCTGCCTTGTTCAAGAAAATTTTCACAGAATGCATGCACAAGTGAGATTGAATTATCTCACCAAAAGTTTAATGGCTGAATACAATCGTTCCATACACTACTTTATCTACGACTAACTTCAATTTGGCAAATCAGTGTAATAATTATGTAAAAAATAAAGGGTGTACGCGGTAACTCACAAAAATTTAGTCAAACACGTGCCGCTTGACCGAAACATTGTTATCACTCATTATCACATTCTTTTGGGGTTAGGCAAATAATAAAATTTGAATCTGAATCGTAATGGACCAATCAGTTCATAAGATAAGTGGGTAATTTATATGAAACCTATTGTTGTAAAATGCCGAGCTTTCATTGGTCAAGATTCAGTATTTTAATGTGAAACTGTATATTTAAGACCTCTTATGCAATGGTTTTCAATTTGGTTGATGTTTCTTGTGATATTATTATTGGTGCTTATTACCAAGGGCCTAGTTTAAATAATACTAGCAGTTACCCGGCGCGCGTTGCTGCGCTCAAATTAAGTTGTTTACATAATTAAAGGTATTTTAATATAACAAAAAAAAAAAACTAAGTTAAGTTTTTAGTTTTTTAATATAACAAATAAAGTCAATGGCATAGAAAGTAAGTATATTAATATTACTGTAAGGCCAGAGGATAAACAGAGATTTTGCAAATTTAAACCCAGAATAGTCAAAGTTTGCCTTGTATCTTATTGATCGTAATTGCAAATGCAAGAGCACCGATGAGCAAAGAGGCACGTCCATGTCAAATTTCAACCCCGGAATCCCTAAATTAATTTTAAAGTCCAGTGGAGCACAGCCCTACTAAAAAATATATTTGCAAAACCATTCTTGGTGAGTACCTATGAGCAAAGAGGCAAGTAAAAGTAAAATTTCAACCATGGTGGCCCTAAAGTAATTTAAGCTCAAGTGGGGCGGAGGCCTAAAGAGCTTAAAAATTATATTTGCAAAACCGTTTCCTAATGAGTAGCTATGAACAAAAAGAATAGTACATCAAATTTCAACCCTAGTGGCCCTAAAGTAATTTTATAGTCCAGTGGGGCGGAGCCCTAAATTGCTTAAAAACTATATGTGTAAAACCGTTTCTTAGCGAGCACCTATGAACAAAAAGAATCATCCATATAATCAACCCCGGTGGCCCAAAAGTGATTTTAAAGTCCAGTGGGGCGGAGGTCTACAGATCTTAGTAGTGGCAAAGTAGGGCTGCTGGCTCAGGTCAATGACCCCTGAGGAATGCTGACGTCACCAAGGTCACTGACGTCACGAATGACGTCATCGGTGACGTCATCAATGACGTCATTTCTATGACGTCATAGGTATGACGTAATAGAAATGACGTCATGACGACGTCATCACCGCTGACGTCACCATAATGACGTCATTGACGTAATTAAGGTCAAGGTCACGCGGAAAGACAAAAAAAATTTTTCTTTGCACTCTTGTGGTTCCTAGTATTCGGCTGTGGAGTGAAAATCCACGAGAAACCACAAAAGTGCAAAGAAAAATTTATTTTCCCAGCGACCAGACCGAAAAAACCTACCAAATGTGACGTAAGGCATTCCTCAGAGGCCATTGACCTGAACCCCAGCAACCCCACTCTTAAAACTAAAAAAATAAATAATTTTTATTTCCACTTACCCACTGGAGAAACCCGAAGTCCAACTGGAAACAAAATTGCGAACAGCCGACGGTGGTGGTGTCATCACCGTGCGGGAGCCGGACGCCGACTGACTGGACAGCACCGCGCCGTCCGGGTACCAGACCGCGTGGTGGGGGTAAAGTGGTCAGATGCGAAAAAATAAAAAAATTATTTTTTTTCCAACAACTCATCCGAGTTTGTTCTTTTGCTGGACCTCCGTTACTTGGAGTGGAAATATTTGTTAAGAAAATAAATTTTTTTATTAATTTCTAAGTGACCTTGACACTTAGTCTGGAATTGGAGTCACCAGCGTTATTTTACTGGCAAAAGTTAGCTCGTCTAAAAGTTTTTGAAACATTTTATCATCCATAGTGATCTTGGTGTCCCTTGAGTAAAATTTTGGATTATTCCTAAGGCAGCGTTTCATTTTTGTCAAAGTGGAAGTTTTGGACACCCTAACAGAATTATTTTGCTTTGCCAGCAAAAATTTTACTCTTAATAATTTTTCTCGCAAAGTTTCAGCCATAGCTGTGTCTCACAGTAAGGTTAGTATAAAACTGAAAAACTCAGTCAATTGTAGCACCTAAGCTGGAAGTAGTGGGGGAACAGGGCTGTAGTGGTGGGGGTAATGCGGTCTGGTGTTGCTATGTTTAGAAACAGTTTGTTGCGAACTGTCCAAGTATTAACACGTACTGTGTAGAAAAAATAACAGCGAGACTAGTATAAAATTTAAGTCCGAGAAAATACTTATTGTTAGGTTAATAAAGAGGTAGAGCTAAATGAAAAAAATTATTGTACAAGATGTGCATGGTTCAATTTTGCAGCTAAGTTCAAAATCCACCAGTGTGGAACAAAATTTAATCATGAGGTTAAATATTTAAACACATCTGCGAAAATATTAGGAGGCTTGTAGAGCTAAATAAAAATTAATTTTGTAGCAAACAGGCAGCGATATATTTTTGCCAAGTCATATAATAAGAGGGAATGATGTAAAAATTGAAATTTTACTCACAGAAAGTCTGGTAGCGTTAAGGCGCAGCGTATACCATGCGTCGTGGGAGAAGGCTGCCGAGTAACTGACTTGTTTTTAGAGGCAAGATGGCAGACATGGGTTGGTTATATAAGTGTTATGTAATCCGCAAGCGATACCGGAGACAAAATTAAATTTGTTCCCAACCAACACTGACTGTAGGCTGAGCTGAGAGAGACAAAATAAAATGAAATGAAATATTATTCTATACTGCAACTGTCTTGTACCGAAAAATATTCTAAGTCCCAAGACCCCCCCCCCCCCCCCCCTCGGCTCCGGACGAAAAGTGCGCCCCCCCCCCCCCCCCCCCCCCCGGGGAGGAGGAGGTGGCATAGCCCGAGGCGTTGCCATACCTTGATACGTGTTGCATAATGAGATCCGGTTAGTAATGTATTCAGGTGTGGCTCTTGGAGATTGTCCAATGCCGCAAACAAGTACGTGTCGAGGTCTGCCTGTTTACGTAACCAGGTCCGGTTCCCCCACTCCTGACCGGCTCAGCTTCGGTTCTTCGAGGCTTAGCTTCCTCGCAGTTGCTTTCAAACACTTCAGCTGAGTGGTTGAAGCTCTGCCCTACAGGATTCGCAATGTAATGTTGGCGCCGCATTATATTGGGAATTCTTTTCTAGTCTAAGGCATGGCATGTGTAGTGTTAGGAAATAATTTTATTTTGTGCTTGCTGCTTGGTGCTCGGTGTTGGTTGTGATTTAGTGAAAGTGTTGTGCAGTGAAAAATATTTGTGTGTGCTAATATTTCCACAGGTTGGTGTTAGTCTAAGTCTTGTGTTTAGAAAAATAATTCTTTGTATTAATCTTCCACAGGTTGTCCCTAAAATTAGTTTTTATAAATTTTTGGCTTCCTTAGCCTATGTAAATAGTTATACTGTTAGGTTTGAGGCTTTGAAGCCTCCGTAAAATTAAATTTTTTTTCGAGGCTTAGCATGCCTCAAGAATTATTTTTTACCAACAATAGTATGACACTTAACGAGCCTGGGGGTTGGCCCCTGGGGATCCACCGTTAGGCCTTGTGCCAGCGGCGCTGCTGGACCTCATCACTCGTCACTGGCAACATACGGGTGGTTGGCATCCTTCAGCACGAAGTGTCGGCCCTGACACTGACCGGTACATTAGGCTTTATGTCAGTGCATTGCATTAGGCTTTATGTCAGTGTACTGGTTAAGATGGGGCCCAGGTCATGATTAGCATGACCTTATGATTCCCATTGGGAACCAAAATTATTTAGCATGTTTCCCTTGTGGAAACTCAAAATTAAGTAAAAATTTCTTATTTTTTGTAACATGAATCCCCCTATGTTTAAGTTTTGTGTTGTAAAATATTTCTTTGTACTAATCTTCCACAGGTTGTCCCTAAGAAAAAATATTTTCTAAATTCGTATATTGGAGGATTAGCCTCTGTAAATTGGCAGTTAAAGTGTTAGGTTTGAGGCTTAGAAGCCTCCGTAAAATAATTTCTTTTGGAGGCTTAGCATGCCTCAATAATTATTTTTTAACAACAGTAGTATGGTGCTTAACGAGCCTGGGGGTAGGCCCCTGGGGATCCACCCTTAGGTTTTCGGACCAAGGGCGCTGCTGGGCCTCATCACTCGTCACTGGAAACATACGGGTGGTTGGCATCCTTCAGCACGAAGCACCGGGTCCTGACACTGTCCGGTACGTTAGGCTTTATGTCAGTTTATCGGTTAAGATGGGGCCCAGGTCATGATTAGCATGACCTTATGATTCCCGTTAGGGGAACCAGAATTATTGTAGCATGTTTCCCTTATGGAAACTCAAAATTAAGTAAAATTATTTTTTTATTTTTCACCTCCCCCTAAGTTGTGAGATTCCCCCGAGGCCTTTGACCGCCGGCGGTCTTAGGCCTCGGGGGAATTTCTTTTTAATTCTTGGATGACCTTGACCTATATTTGTGTGTGAATAAAAAAATAAAATAATTTTTGTTCCACATGTAGTCACAGTCAGCCAACACTTGGCGGATTTTGCCAAAGTCCTGAGAGCTCGCAGGACTTAGAGCGATATGCGTTAAAGTGTTGGTTGTCTGGGCAGTGGTAAAATATTTTATTTGATATTCACACATAAGTAAGGGTAGCAGCCATCCAAGAGTTAAAGTCCTAGGGGTAGGTGACCCCCCCCCCCCCCCCCCCCGAAATTTTTTTTTTTGGATTTTGACCTTGACCAAAAATTTTGGCTCCGGACGAAAACTGCGCCCCCCCCCCCCCCCCCCCCAAAATTTTTTTTTGCAAAATTTTTTGACCTTGACCAAAAATTTTTTGCTCCGGATGAAAACTGCGCCCCCCCCCCCCCCCCCCCCCCAAAATTTTTTTTTTGCAAAATTTTTTGACCTTGACCAAAAAATTTTTTGCTCCGGACGAAAACTGCGCCCCCCCCCCCCCCCCCCCCCAAAATTTTTTTTTGGAAAAATTTTTTGACCTTGACCAAAAATTTTTTTGCTCCGGACGAAAACTGCGCCCCCCCCCCCCCCCCCCAAATTTTTTTTTGCAAAATTTTTGGCCTTGACCAAAAATAGGGGGAGGTGCCAAGCCAGTAGTGTGAAATTGTTACTTCCAGTACAAGTTAAAATAGTAGTGGTAAATTGTTACCACAAACACAAATTTGTGTCTTCAAACTTCTAATGTAACTTAACCCATTTAAATGTAAATGCCAAGCCAGTAGTGTGAAATTATTACTCCCAGTACAAGTTAAAATAGTAGTGGTAAATTGTTACCACAAACACAAATTTGTGTCTTCAAACTTCTAATTTAACTTAACCCATTTAAATGTTGCTACTTAAAGGTAGCACCGTTTTGGTGCTACCTTTCATGTACTATTTTCTACATGTCCAATTTTGCTTTATGTTTTTTAAACAACACTTTTAATTACCGGTTTAATGTAAAAGTATAAAATATGTTTATATATATGAATTATTAACAAAACCTTAGTTTTAACATTAAATGTCATTAGGAAACTTCTAATTGAGATTAAGCCATTTAAATGTTGCTACTTTTAGGTAGCACCGTTTTGGTGCTACCTATGGTGTACTATTTTTACATGTCCAATTTTTGCTTTAGGCTTTTAAACAACACTTTTAACTACTGCTACCAGTCTACCACTGAGGTATTTATGACGCGAGTTTGGTCCATCTTTTTTTATTTCTAGTTGCTAAGGTGTTTAGGAATGAAAGGTTAGAATTACTTTTAAGGTTAAAAGAAGCACATGGTGCGAACAGAAAGTTCACTATTGTTTTAAAATTAATGGGCATTAGAAAACTTCTAATTGAGCTTAACCCATTTAAATGTTGCTACTTTAAGGTAGCACCGTTTTGGTGCTACCTTTGGTGTACTATTTTTACATGTCACAAAATATATGGCCTCTGCTTGACGCAGAGACAGGTACTTGACCCCGTTTCTACCCATCATAAGTGTACTGAGACTTTAGGTTTTTAAACAACACTTTTAACTACTGGTTTAATGTAAAACTACGAAATATGTTTATATACATGAAATCTTAATAAAACCTTAGTTTTAAAATTAAAGGTAATTTGTAAACTTCTAATTGAGCTTAAACCATTTAAATGTTGCGAATTAAAGGTAGCACCATTTGATGCTACCTTTGGTGTACCAATTTTTGCTTTAGGTTTTTAAACATCACTTTTAACTACCGGTTTAATGTAAAACTACGAAATATGTGTATATATATATATATATATATATATATGAATTCTTAACCAAACCTTAGTTTTTAACATTAAACCGTATTTGGAAACTTTTAATTGCTGACTCAGAGACAAGTACTTGGCCCCGTTCCTGTCCATCATTAAGTGTACTTAGGCTTTACATTTTTAACAAGACTTTTAACTACTGGTTTAATGTAAAACTACAAATACGTTTATATACATGATAACTTAACAAACCTTAGTTTTCAACATTAAAGGTAATTTGGAAACTTCCAATTGGGCTTAACCTATTTAAATGTTGCTTAACCTATTTAAATGATGCTACTTAAAGGTAGCACCGTTTTGGTGCTACCTTTGGTGTACTATTTTCTACATGTGCAATTTTGCTTTAGGTTTTTAAACAACATTTTTAACTACTGGTTTAATGTAAAACGATAAAATATGTTTATATACATGATAACTCAACAAAACCTTAGTTTTAACATTGAAGGTAATTTACTTGGGAACTTTTAATTGAACTTAGAGCATTTGAATGTTGCTAATTAAAGGTAGCACCGTTTTGGTGCTACCTTTGGTATACTATTTCTTCCTTGTCAAATTTGCTTAAAGTTTTTAAAACAACACTTTTAACTACGGGTTTAATGTTGAAGTACAAAATAACACTTTTAACTACAGGTTTAATGTTAAAGCACAAAATATGTTTATATATGAGCTTCTGCTGACTCAGAGACAAGTACTTGGCACCGTTCCTGTCAATCATTAAGTGTATTGAGGCTTTAATTTTTTAAACAAAACTTTTAACTACTAGTTTAATGTAAAACAATGAAATATGTTTATATATGAGCCTATTTTTGACACAGAGACAGGTATTTGGTTTTGTTCCTGTCCCTAATTAAGTGTACTGAGGCTGTAGGTTTAAAAAAAAAAAAAACACTTTTAACTTCTGGTTTAATGTAAAACTACGAAATATGTTTATATACATGATATCTTAACAAAACCTTAGTTTTAAAAATTAAAGGTAATTTGGAAACTTCTAATTGAGCTTAAACCATTTAATTGTTGCGAATTAAAGGTAGCACCGTTTTGGTGCTACCTTTGGTGTACTATTTTTACATGTCCAATTTGCTTTAGGGTTTTAAACATCACTTTTAACTACCGGTTTAATGTAAAACTACGAAATATGTTTATATATATATATATATGAATTCTTAACTGAATTCTTAACCAAACCTTAGTTTTAACATTAAACCGTATTTGGAAACTTCTAATTGCTGACTCAGAGACAAGTACTTGGCCCCGTTCCTGTCCATCATTAAGTGTACTTAGGCTTTACGTTTTTAAACAAGACTTTTAACTACTGGTTTAATGTAAAACTACAAAATACGTTTATATACATGATAACTTAACAAAACCTTAGTTTTTAACATTAAAGGTAATTTGGAAACTTCTAATTGGGCTTAACCTATTTAAATGTTGCTTAACCTATTTAAATGATGCTACTTAAAGGTAGCACCGTTTTGGTGCTACCTTTGGTGTACTATTTAATAGCATTTTTATGTGTAAAGTTTAACATAATTAGTTTTGTATTTGATTTTATTATTGTTTGGAACACTTGTTATGTGTTTTAGTTAAGCAAGTCTTATTTTGGTATAAAAAATAATAATAACCTTTAGCACATGTATGTAAAGCTAATTTTTTAAGTTCAATTTATTAAATAAAAAATGAATGTGGCATTAATGTAAAATATATTAAAAAATCAGTTTAAATAAAAATCTACAGGAAATTGTCAACAAATTTAAAATGTATCATATTACTGTTAAATGTGCAGTATTTCCCTTCATTTTGCATGCCCAGTTGCGCTTCATCATTTATGAAAGTGGTTTGTTGAGTGTGCCCTTATTATTGACATCCGCAAAAAAAAAAAAAAATTGTTTAAATTTAACATACAATTGTGTATGAGCAGTAGTACTTGTCTACTGCGCATGCGCAGAAGGTTTCCACCACTCTTCGTCGGGTATATAAGCAGGTCGGTTAACCATGCATTTCATTGTTTGGCGAACTTTTGCCAAGTGAACATCTTATTGACAACTTCGGTTATTCCGGATATTTAAAAAGGTGTATGCTATTTTTGTTACATTTGACTTTAATATGTCTGAACTGCAGTGTTACATGTTTGATAGTAAACCTGTAGCTGTATTATTTGATCGTGAAAACAATCCATGGTTTAAGGCTAATGATGTATCAGAAATTCTAGAATATAAAAGACCGCGAAAAGCAATAAATGATCTAGTTAAGGAAAAATATAAAAAGTTATGTAAAGATATTGATGGAAACAGTTTAGTGCTACCCTCTAACTTTCAAAAAAGTACCGTATTCATCAATGAACCAGGTTTATATTCCTTAATTTTATCGTCTAAGATGAAATTAGCTAAGCGCTTTCAAGATTGGGTGTTTGAAGAAATACTACCATCAATTCGCAAGTATGGAGAGTATAAACTAAAAAGAGAAAACCTTAAGTTGACTCACTCCTTACGTAAAGCGTTGTCAAATAATCAAAAACTAATTGAAACGTTAATTGATGAAATACCTAAAGTTGCTGTTATACCTGATGATATGGATTTAAAACATATCTTTTGTGTATTGGAAAAGGACACATACTATGAAAAGTATGGAGTAATGGAGTACAAGTGCATTCGTACAGAGAGGAGACGATATAAAAGAGCACTGAAAAGAGCAAAGGAAGATGGTTTTTGTACCAAGTTTTACAAGATATCCTGTACCAAACAGTATAAATATCTTTAATAAAGCTAAGGAGGTTATGAATACTTATGGTATGCATTACGAATGTTCTTTGAATAACATACTGACCCCCCATAATTTTGTAAATATTGTAAAAATTATTCTTAATGAATAATAAACTGTATGAATGTATGTATGAATGTGGGACTTATTAGATTGAGAAGTTAAGGTATTAACTTTAGCTACTCATTTGAAAAGTCTGGTGTGAATGAAGGTCACTGGCGCGGTTGACTAAAAGACCCGTAAACCATGTGTGTGTGTGTGTGTGTGTGTGTGTGTGTGTGTGTGTGTGTGTGTGTGTGTGTGTGTGTGTGTGGTGTGAATGTGTGTGTGAATGTGTGGAAAACGACGTACACCCACCTCCTCGTGGTGTTTTCTGGGTAACGCTAAGAGGTGTACAACCAATGTCTTGTAAAACCACATGAATTAATCTATTTGTATTTTTAAAATATACATTCATAGGTATATATACAATAATAACATTTATTTAAATTAAACAAATTTAAAAGCATTTTAAATGCATACAATTTATAATTGTTGCTGCAAAAACACCTCGTGCTTTACTAATAATAGATGAAAACGATATAATGTATGTATAAAATATGAGTTTTTCAATTAATGGAGCTAGAAAAAATAAAGATGGCATTAAATTAGTGTTACCATAAAATTTGTTTATAGAACAATAAGTTTTTCTTCATAATTATGTGGGTTTTAAGATCTATATTTAGGTAGCACTAAATTAGAGCTACCATTATGTTAATAAAATAGCTACATACATTTTTATAATTATATTTTATTATTTAATTATTAAATATATTAAATTTATTCAATGTTAATTTGACTGACTTTTTTACAGCATAAATAAGTAAAAAACACAAAATCTGAAACAAATTAGTCATTTTAATTTTAATGTAAAATGATAAAAGCTCAAAACTTAATACTTTTTTAAAATTAAACAAAAGTAGCCACAAAATATTGGTGTTACCTTGAAATATTTATAGAAATTATAATATAGTATGGTTTTATTAATTTATAAACTAAATTGAATTCATCCTTATTCTACACATAACGGTAAAACCATTCATTCTAAACCTTAATGCTTAGAACTCTGACATATTGTCTTAGAACTCTGACATATTGTCTTAGAACTCTGACATATTGTCTTTATTTCAAGATACAGCTCAACCTTTCATTATAAATCTTGTTAATTTTTTAAATCTATCTTCTTATTTCTATAAGGGTTTTGTCTGTCACGTCCCTTTTTTCTCTCGACCTACTGAACCGATTTTTAAGATTGAGGTGTCATTTGAAAGCTTAGGATATACCGCAGTGACGAATTATAATTAAAAAGGTCATATTGTTTTAGGCTTCGACCCCCTGGCTTTTGATTTATTTCTAGAGGACGCTTTAAAATGTTGACCAACTTTTATTGCAAGTTCTTTAATGTGAATTGTAATTTAACAGCTGATTACCTTCAGATGAATTTTAAAAGCTAGATAGTAAACAAAAATAGATCTCCGTCACTTCATAATAAGCATTTACATACTGTAGGTGAGATTTACTCATACAGAATCATAAAACGCGCAATTTGCACACGGGCCACCTCGTAATATAATAAAAATATAAAACACATTAACTTTTAACTAATTTACCAATAGGGAATACGCTATTACGGTATTAGTCAAGACCTAAGCCTGGGACCATGATACTTTTTCATTTTGAGATCTCTAGAAGCCAAAAAACACCGTTTGTTCAATTTGATATATATGTATGTGTCCATAAACACGATAACTTTTGAACGGAACCTCTGATTTTGATGAAATTTGGTACAGGGGTGTAAGCCAATATCTACTTAATTTAGTTCGCGAACCATAATGATCGGATTATGGAACGAGGTTTATGGGGTTTCTAAAGGGTTAAAATTGGGTTTTTGGCATTTTTGAACCTCAATTTTTTAAACTTCATGACTTTTAACTAAAACCATTGAAAAGAGCTTAAAACAACAAACAATTTAGTATTTGGAATTTTTACCTAACTTAAATGGTTATGCAGAAAATCCAAACACTATGTTTTCCATGTTATTCTTATGGGAAATCAACAAAACCTTCTATCTTGCTTATTTATTGAAATATCTTGATAAACTTAATATGTACATTAATTAGGAAGCGTTTAACTTATATCTGCTTATAAAACGCATATGGCGGCAAACCTACGTACTCACCTCTATGGGTTTTATGGAAAAACTAAAAAAAAAAACAAAAAAAACACCACAACCTGATAAAATTTGGTATGTACATTCACTAGGTAGGGTTTAACTTATATTTATCAACGAAACCCATATGGAGGCAAACCTACATACTTTAAACCCCCATGGATTTTATGAGAAAAAATAGAAAATATACCAAAATTCCATTGGAAAGTTGCTGAGTAAGCAGGTCTGCTGCGATGGGGGTATTATATTTATAGTTACATTAAGGTAGCATTATTTTGATGCCACCTTTACATAAAATATATTAATTCAATTATCTTATTGTTTTATTTTGTATTTACATTAAATTTAGTCTACATGTGGGAATTGAGACACCAATTTTTCATTGTTTTATTGTGTATTTACATTAAATTTAGTCTACATGTGGGAATTGAGACACCAATTTTTGGAAAATGAATGCATATAATCATGGGATATAGTCTTTATTCTGTAAACCCGGCTTACCCCTTAATCGTTTCCCCTTTAAATTTTCATTTTATTAAATTTAAAGTGGAAACACTTCTTTTTAGAAACAAATTTGTGCTATTATCATTCACTTTTCTTTGTTTAAATTAAATGTAGTCCTTTTTACTCTACTTATAAAGCAGAAAAGATAATATTTCTGGAACTTAAATCATATAGTTTTGAAACTTGAAACATTATTCCGAACATACAATTTAACTCTCCGATTGTAAATATAGGATGAGAAAAGCTAAAATTTCTATATTTATAGTTATAGTTATAGGCATTTAGTCAAATGTCTATATAACTCGATAATGGATTGACGGATTAGGACAAGCGATACATCATTGAAAAAGGTCTATGTAAGACGAACATTTAAGTAAAAGAAGAATTTGGTTATCTTATTTTAGTCAAAAGTAGAAACCTGGAGGTTCATAGCCCCGCCATTTATGAGTTTTAAAAATGGGGAGAGGGAAGGAATAAGGATTGGGAAGGGATAGGGTGGGGAAAGGGTAGTTTGGTTATTAAACGACTTGCGCTGTAAAATAGCCGCCAACATCCACACCTTCTTCGTAGCACTCCTTTATTGTTTGTGCCCACTGTCGCATGCGGTCTCTATCATTTGGTGTTACAAGAAAAGAATTACAATCATCATACAATATAAAGGAGCCAATTCGTACATAAGATCCTGAGTCCAACCATTTATGAGCTTCAGACATGAATTTATCTATTGTATTGAATGGGGATTGTGGATTAATTGCTATAACTTTGAGTTCTTCATTAATTTCAACGGTATAATCATCATCTTCATCATCATCTTCACTGTCACTGTTGTCATTTAAAGTGTCTTCAGGTTGTTCAAAAACATCAGAAATTTCGGAGGAATTGAAATTTTCATTGAGACGAGGAGGCATTTTGAAGCAAGTGATATTGTAAACAGCAGAGACAAAACAACAAGAGTGGCTTGTAGAAGCGGAATGAAGGAGTGAACAACGCTCGCTCCGCTTTTATAACGGTATGCTAATAAGAGGGGTAACAGCTAGCCGTGACCAATTATTGACCTGGGAGGTGGGGGAAAAGCAAGGAGAGGGGGTATTTATTTGAAATAATTCGCATAACTTTTGACTAAAATAAGATAACCAAATTCTTCTTTTACTTAAATGTTCGTCTTACATAGACCTTTTTCAATGATGTATCGCTTGTCCTAATCCGTCAATCCATTATCGAGTTATATAGACATTTGACTAAATGCCTATAACTATAACTATAAATATAGAAATTTTAGCTTTTCTCATCCTATATTTACAATCGGAGAGTTAAATTGTATGTTCGGAATAATGTTTCAAGTTTCAAAACTATATGATTTAAGTTCCAGAAATATTATCTTTTCTGCTTTATAAGTAGAGTAAAAAGGACTACATTTAATTTAAACAAAGAAAAGTGAATGATAATAGCACAAATTTGTTTCTAAAAAGAAGTGTTTCCACTTTAAATTTAATAAAATGAAAATTTAAAGGGGAAACGATTAAGGGGTAAGCCGGGTTTACAGAATAAAGACTATATCCCATGATTATATGCATTCATTTTCCAAAAATTGGTGTCTCAATTCCCACATGTAGACTAAATTTAATGTAAATACACAATAAAACAATGAAAAATTGGTGTCTCAATTCCCACATGTAGACTAAATTTAATGTAAATACAAAATAAAACAATAAGATAATTGAATTAATATATTTTATGTAAAGGTGGCATCAAAATAATGCTACCTTAATGTAACTATAAATATAATACCCCCATCGCAGCAGACCTGCTTACTCAGCAACTTTCCAATGGAATTTTGGTATATTTTCTATTTTTTCTCATAAAATCCATGGGGGTTTAAAGTATGTAGGTTTGCCTCCATATGGGTTTCGTTGATAAATATAAGTTAAACCCTACCTAGTGAATGTACATACCAAATTTTATCAGGTTGTGGTGTTTTTTTTTGTTTTTTTTTAGTTTTTCCATAAAACCCATAGAGGTGAGTACGTAGGTTTGCCGCCATATGCGTTTTATAAGCAGATATAAGTTAAACGCTTCCTAATTAATGTACATATTAAGTTTATCAAGATATTTCAATAAATAAGCAAGATAGAAGGTTTTGTTGATTTCCCATAAGAATAACATGGAAAACATAGTGTTTGGATTTTCTGCATAACCATTTAAGTTAGGTAAAAATTCCAAATACTAAATTGTTTGTTGTTTTAAGCTCTTTCAATGGTTTTAGTTAAAAGTCATGAAGTTTAAAAAATTGAGGTTCAAAAATGCCAAAAACCCAATTTTAACCCTTTAGAAACCCCATAAACCTCGTTCCCATAATCCGATCATTATGGTTCGCGAACTAAATTAAGTAGATATTGGCTTACACCCCTGTACCAAATTTCATCAAAATCAGAGGTTCCGTTCAAAAGTTATCGTGTTTATGGACACATACATATATATCAAATTGAACAAACGGTGTTTTTTGGCTTCTAGAGATCTCAAAATGAAAAAGTATCATGGTCCCAGGCTTAGGTCTTGACTAATACCGTAATAGCGTATTCCCTATTGGTAAATTAGTTAAAAGTTAATGTGTTTTATATTTTTATTATATTACGAGGTGGCCCGTGTGCAAATTGCGCGTTTTATGATTCTGTATGAGTAAATCTCACCTACAGTATGTAAATGCTTATTATGAAGTGACGGAGATCTATTTTTGTTTACTATCTAGCTTTTAAAATTCATCTGAAGGTAATCAGCTGTTAAATTACAATTCACATTAAAGAACTTGCAATAAAAGTTGGTCAACATTTTAAAGCGTCCTCTAGAAATAAATCAAAAGCCAGGGGGTCGAAGCCTAAAACAATATGACCTTTTTAATTATAATTCGTCACTGCGGTATATCCTAAGCTTTCAAATGACACCTCAATCTTAAAAATCGGTTCAGTAGGTCGAGAGAAAAAAGGGACGTGACAGACAAAACCCTTATAGAAATAAGAAGATAGATTTAAAAAATTAACAAGATTTATAATGAAAGGTTGAGCTGTATCTTGAAATAAAGACAATATGTCAGAGTTCTAAGACAATATGTCAGAGTTCTAAGACAATATGTCAGAGTTCTAAGCATTAAGGTTTAGAATGAATGGTTTTACCGTTATGTGTAGAATAAGGATGAATTCAATTTAGTTTATAAATTAATAAAACCATACTATATTATAATTTCTATAAATATTTCAAGGTAACACCAATATTTTGTGGCTACTTTTGTTTAATTTTTAAAAAAGTATTAAGTTTTGAGCTTTTATCATTTTACATTAAAATTAAAATGACTAATTTGTTTCAGATTTTGTGTTTTTATACTTATTTATGCTGTAAAAAAGTCAGTCAAATTAACATTGAATAAATTTAATATATTTAATAATTAAATAATAAAATATAATTATAAAAATGTATGTAGCTATTTTATTAACATAATGGTAGCTCTAATTTAGTGCTACCTAAATATAGATCTTAAAACCCACATAATTATGAAGAAAAACTTATTGTTCTATAAACAAATTTTATGGTAACACTAATTTAATGCCATCTTTATTTTTTCTAGCTCCATTAATTGAAAAACTCATATTTTATACATACATTATATCGTTTTCATCTATTATTAGTAAAGCACGAGGTGTTTTTGCAGCAACAATTATAAATTGTATGCATTTAAAATGCTTTTAAATTTGTTTAATTTAAATAAATGTTATTATTGTATATATACCTATGAATGTATATTTTAAAAATACAAATAGATTAATTCATGTGGTTTTACAAGACATTGGTTGTACACCTCTTAGCGTTACCCAGAAAACACCACGAGGAGGTGGGTGTACGTCGTTTTCCACACATTCACACACACATTCACACACACACACACACACACACACACACACACACACACACACACACACACACACACACACACACACACACACACACACACACATGGTTTACGGGTCTTTTAGTCAACCGCGCCAGTGACCTTCATTCACACCAGACTTTTCAAATGAGTAGCTAAAGTTAATACCTTAACTTCTCAATCTAATAAGTCCCACATTCATACATACATTCATACAGTTTATTATTCATTAAGAATAATTTTTACAATATTTACAAAATTATGGGGGGTCAGTATGTTATTCAAAGAACATTCGTAATGCATACCATAAGTATTCATAACCTCCTTAGCTTTATTAAAGATATTTATACTGTTTGGTACAGGATATCTTGTAAAACTTGGTACAAAACCATCTTCCTTTGCTCTTTTCAGTGCTCTTTTATATCGTCTCCTCTCTGTACGAATGCACTTGTACTCCATTACTCCATACTTTTCATAGTATGTGTCCTTTTCCAATACACAAAAGATATGTTTTAAATCCATATCATCAGGTATAACAGCAACTTTAGGTATTTCATCAATTAACGTTTCAATTAGTTTTTGATTATTTGACAACGCTTTACGTAAGGAGTGAGTCAACTTAAGGTTTTCTCTTTTTAGTTTATACTCTCCATACTTGCGAATTGATGGTAGTATTTCTTCAAACACCCAATCTTGAAAGCGCTTAGCTAATTTCATCTTAGACGATAAAATTAAGGAATATAAACCTGGTTCATTGATGAATACGGTACTTTTTTGAAAGTTAGAGGGTAGCACTAAACTGTTTCCATCAATATCTTTACATAACTTTTTATATTTTTCCTTAACTAGATCATTTATTGCTTTTCGCGGTCTTTTATATTCTAGAATTTCTGATACATCATTAGCCTTAAACCATGGATTGTTTTCACGATCAAATAATACAGCTACAGGTTTACTATCAAACATGTAACACTGCAGTTCAGACATATTAAAGTCAAATGTAACAAAAATAGCATACACCTTTTAAATATCCGGAATAACCGAAGTTGTCAATAAGATGTTCACTTGGCAAAAGTTCGCCAAACAATGAAATGCATGGTTAACCGACCTGCTTATATACCCGACGAAGAGTGGTGGAAACCTTCTGCGCATGCGCAGTAGACAAGTACTACTGCTCATACACAATTGTATGTTAAATTTAAACAATTTTTTTTTTTTTTTGCGGATGTCAATAATAAGGGCACACTCAACAAACCACTTTCATAAATGATGAAGCGCAACTGGGCATGCAAAATGAAGGGAAATACTGCACATTTAACAGTAATATGATACATTTTAAATTTGTTGACAATTTCCTGTAGATTTTTATTTAAACTGATTTTTTAATATATTTTACATTAATGCCACATTCATTTTTTATTTAATAAATTGAACTTAAAAAATTAGCTTTACATACATGTGCTAAAGGTTATTATTATTTTTTATACCAAAATAAGACTTGCTTAACTAAAACACATAACAAGTGTTCCAAACAATAATAAAATCAAATACAAAACTAATTATGTTAAACTTTACACATAAAAATGCTATTAAATAGTACACCAAAGGTAGCACCAAAACGGTGCTACCTTTAAGTAGCATCATTTAAATAGGTTAAGCAACATTTAAATAGGTTAAGCCCAATTAGAAGTTTCCAAATTACCTTTAATGTTAAAAACTAAGGTTTTGTTAAGTTATCATGTATATAAACGTATTTTGTAGTTTTACATTAAACCAGTAGTTAAAAGTCTTGTTTAAAAACGTAAAGCCTAAGTACACTTAATGATGGACAGGAACGGGGCCAAGTACTTGTCTCTGAGTCAGCAATTAGAAGTTTCCAAATACGGTTTAATGTTAAAACTAAGGTTTGGTTAAGAATTCATATATATATATATATAAACATATTTCGTAGTTTTACATTAAACCGGTAGTTAAAAGTGATGTTTAAAACCCTAAAGCAAAATTGGACATGTAAAAATAGTACACCAAAGGTAGCACCAAAACGGTGCTACCTTTAATTCGCAACAATTAAATGGTTTAAGCTCAATTAGAAGTTTCCAAATTACCTTTAATTTTAAAACTAAGGTTTTGTTAAGATATCATGTATATAAACATATTTCGTAGTTTTACATTAAACCAGAAGTTAAAAGTGTTTTTTTTTTTTTAAACCTACAGCCTCAGTACACTTAATTAGGGACAGGAACAAAACCAAATACCTGTCTCTGTGTCAAAAATAGGCTCATATATAAACATATTTCATTGTTTTACATTAAACTAGTAGTTAAAAGTTTTGTTTAAAAAATTAAAGCCTCAATACACTTAATGATTGACAGGAACGGTGCCAAGTACTTGTCTCTGAGTCAGCAGAAGCTCATATATAAACATATTTTGTGCTTTAACATTAAACCTGTAGTTAAAAGTGTTATTTTGTACTTCAACATTAAACCCGTAGTTAAAAGTGTTGTTTTAAAAACTTTAAGCAAATTTGACAAGGAAGAAATAGTATACCAAAGGTAGCACC